>CAIGRP010022908.1:0-42588 GCA_903798385.1 Fraxinus cuspidata | reverse complement strand
ATAACATTTAGTAATTCCCATAATTTAAAATTACACCCCAAAATTCAATTTTATTCGTCTTAACCCCTTATTAAATACACATTTTCTTCATTGTGAATAATTAATTTTGGTCTATTCAAAATAAAATCATGGATTAGTAAAAAAAAAAAAATTGAAGTTTGAAAAAAGTACCCGTGTCTGAAATTTAGACCATTTTTAACCTTGTCCCCATATCCTACATTTTAGAAAATAAAAAATCCGACACTTAAATACGTACCCGTACCCGATATTTGTACCCAAGTTTGAGCATCATAACCTTTTGGAAAGTGTGGCACCCCATTTTCCCCAGCACTTTGCTCCATAATAAATGGTCCTAAAATATGAACTTTTGTTAAGGGATCCTAAAATATGAACTTGTACAAATACATTCCGCTATCCCTTGTATGCATCCATGCGCAGGTAAAGGAGTTAATGCTTGCAAGCATGCAGGCATGGTTCAAAAAATAGAAGTTACTAAAATGATTCCTCTTTCATTCATTCTGAAACTTGACATGGAACTGAACCATCTTTTAGCTCGCATATCTGTATTCCCTAGGTAAATTATCTTGAGATGCATATACATTGTTTTGCCTAAGAAAAAGACTCTCAACGACTCTGTTATATTGAATAATTTGTTCGATTTTATAAGTATCTTGTGCTAGAATTAAGAAATTCTATAGCTTAGATATCTCTTATTTATTATCAATGCATAATTAGGCAAAATAAAATTTCCCCTTCTTACTAAAAATGAAAAAAGAAATTAATAAAAACAAAACAAAAAAACATATTATTTCTAACAGCTTCCTGAAACACGTGCCCTTTGCTAAGACTGGGAGAACTGAATAGCATTAAAGTAAATAAAAACCAAATCACACCATCTCTATAAAAGCAAATTGAATGAATTCAATAAGATATTATTGCAAGAATTGACCCATGATATTTCTATTCAACTAATTATGTGCTTCAATATAATTACCAGTAACAAATACTCAACTGCTTAAACTAATCACTAATAATTTGACCCTTTTAAGATAATAATAGGACACAAATGATGCTTGTAGAGAGTCCTATTAAAACCAAGGACTATATAGACCTGCAATCCACACAACAGAAGAAATAGAATTTTTCAGAAAAACCTGCTAGTGAAGGAAAAGCACCTTGAAAATGCTGATAGAAGATTATTTACATCTCTCTTCTAGCATCCAAAATTGAAGGAACCAACTTCATGGTCATAACTTTGTTAATTTAAGCATGCTTCCGATATGGCCTGGGACGAAATGCTTGATGTGAGGAGAGTCCCACGAAAACCCTCCTCAGCCTTTTGCACCTCCATATTTGAGTTAGAGAGCTCATCTATAGAGAAGTACAATAGACAGGTCATCAAAAGTATATCATGTGCAAAATAGGTCAACAGATATAAACTTTCTCCAAGATTGGGATATATGAAACCAATAATGACAACACACAGGAAAGTGGAAAGAAATTTTACATCAAGAATTATTTGATGTCCAAGAAAAATGCTTTCTTGGTAAACTGCTGCAACTCGTTAAGTTCATCTTCAGATTAAAAATAAAATAATAAAACCAAAGAAAAAAAACATAAGATAACCAAAGAAGAGGAGGGGGGGGGGGGTACCTAAAACTCGCACCACTCGCTGATATAGGCATATAGCAGAATTTTTATGTTAAATGGGTCAACATACTCCTTATGGCACCAGAATATACTTTATATTACATATCCAAAAGTTAGATAGATGAACAATTATCTCCTTGCAATTTGATGTCGTAAGAGGCACAAATTACGTTCAACAATCAGAAATCTTCTTGATAATTTCTATATCAATCTTAGATTATTTATGATCCAAAGAAGGCACCGGATTTTTATGCTATAAAGGCTTTTGAGAAACAGATTAAAAAAAATGTCCGAATTTTACTTGTTTTCTCACAGTCAATCAATTGAAACTGGATAACACCAGTAACATTACAATTGAATATCAATAAAGACTTGATATAATCGATCATCCAACCAGGAACAAATCATTTAACTCGCAAAACTATATCACCCAACAAGCAAGGAAAAATCACCATCTCCAGAATTACAATGTAGAAGCTGTAATGCGAAATAATGGCATGCTGATGAAATATCAACTTGTTCAAAGAGTCAACAGCATTGTTGTGCAGTTAACATAAAGTGTATCAGAAAATTGTCATCATAAACTCTTAATTCAATCAAACAGCACTAGTGCTCGTTAAATATTATGATTTTGAGTGTAACAGTGTCCTACCGGCTATATCACGATTCTCGTGAATCTTTGAATCAGTTACCCACAAGACATCTCCAGGAAAAATATTCCTGTCAGCCAGACAATCTGTTTCCCCATCTATTACTTTGGAACCCTTGTGAAGTATCTGGTTTTCCTTAACAACCTGCAGACAAAATTAACTTGCCAATGTTAGTAAGCGGGTTATTACATGTTAGTAAATGGATCTAGCTTGCTCTCACGATTAAAAAAATTAATTCAGGAACCTGTAAGAATGTCACCCATATAATCACCATCTCAATTATAATTGTCTTCCTTAACAGCTATGATATGCATGACTCCGAAATATAAGACATCACACAATTATGGTAAGTGTTCATTCATGAACCCATCACATACATTTCAAGAATAAAACAAATGGACTTGAGGTAATACTGACAATTCGAATATTAAGCAAAATGTATGAAGCGAAATACATATCAATTGTTGAACAACAAATATATGACATTATAAATTTTTTTTCCCAGATTGAACAACAAATATGGAGGCGAGGAGGAGCAGATTTTTCAAATCAAGATGCACATAGTAGCTGAAATGATGCTTTAGATAACGATGTATCATGAGGATGTAGCTACCCATGCACTAACACAAATAAAAGTGAGAAATTTATGAGCTCATGCACAAAGTAAAAGACAATAAATATATTTAGAAACATGGAAACACGAAATACAAAAAAGATTTCTAGTCACATTTCAAAATTTGAAGAATCCCAATTCCCCCACTTTAAGCTTGATGAGACACGGTCTAGCAAAATTTTACCAAGACAACTAGAAGTTCAAACCAATGAGAATCCTACTGAACTTCAAGAGGGGAGGATAAGGGCCAAACAGAAATTACTTAGTTTGAGAGAGAGAGAGAGAGAGAGACTTGGAGTATAATATGGAAGTGGAATGGTATCATAAAAACCCCAAAAATAATGGAAGACGACAATCAGAGGCACGCTTCAACTTTTTGGTGCATAAAAGCCATTGGGAGCAGAACTTAATATTAGAGGAGTAGAGAAAAATACACTGTTAAATTTCAGAATTCATCAATTGGGACAGATCAGAGACAGCTCAAAATGAAAATAATAGCAAACAAGTCTTAAATGCATACCCCAAAGGATTCCCATATCATCATCTTCAATTGATAAATGGATGTGGATCCAGAAACATTCAGGTTCACAGAGTTTCCATATGTTGCCTTCCGTGACCGCTTCGAAGTTCGGCGATTTGGGTCTAAAATGCTCCCTGATGCTTCTAGGATTGATTTTGGAGGTTCTTTGCCACGAACAAAACAAACACATATATCCTCATTGGTATAGTTAAGTTTCCTCATCAATTCAGTACTTTCCCTTTCACCAATACACTCCTCGCAGACCTACACAGAATAAAGGAACTTGAATACATCTGAATATACCACATCTGCATCAAATAAACATTGGCCGGCTCAACAATATGCTAGCAGCAACTTCTTAAAAAAGGCAATACTAATAACCCCAAAGAATATGGATTTATAGACAACAGTGTCCGGACTGCATTTCAACTTTAATACAGTTGAAGACACAGTTTAAATTCATAAATGTGCTAGGCCATTTGTATGACAATACTACGTGTATAACAATAATTAATCTGAACGGCAAAGGGCTGTGCTTACTTTATGAGTTACATGCCCGAGACATAGACAGGACCAAAGTAAAAATGCAGCGTGTAGATATACTTACAGGAATAAAGCTAGATAATTAAAAATAATATAAACTTATAAAGTAATTCAACAACTTAATATAACTGCTACAATGACAAGAACATTTTCAACTTAAAATAATTAGACTCAACATTCTCCACACGAAGGAAACAGCATATATCTAACATGTATGCATGTGATGATTCTGGTTCTTCTCTTTTGTATCAACCGATCAATCTTCCAGTTTGAGACACCTAAATTCTTTTTTTTTTTAATTATAATGATGACCAAAGACTATACAAAAAAGAGGGAGGAACATGAAGTGTCCTATAAGTGGCATGTTTCAGAATTTGCTTATGATAGCACTTTTCCCACCTGATTATCAGCCTATAGATTAGGAAACTTTAGTCACGTGACAAACAATAAGGACATTTACGACTCAATACATAAAATAGGTAACAAATGAAGGGAATAACAAGAAACTGAACCTGAATATTTTATCATTTTATTATCCAACACAAGTATAAGAAAATGGACGTGGTTCTAAAATTACCGGAGGAGATGTCTTAACAATAGGTCTTCTAGATGACCCCAAATTTACTTCGTAATGGATATTCACATGCTCCTCAGAAATTGGCATCTCTTCAAAAGGTGCAACAATATCATCTTCCAAGGAATTATTGACCTCAATTCTAGCAGAAATTCCTCTGGATGCGATACCACCCCAATCTTCACAAAGTAACTTCCAATCATCTTCAGTTATGAGGGTTAGCGCATCTGTCTATAGTACAAAAGAAACAATACAAAATTAGAGTTTTAAGCAAGCTGACTTGACTGACCTGAAAAAGGCAAGGGAAAAATTATCTCGGCTCATAATGTGAATGAGATATTAAAGTGTACTAGAAACATCAAACAGGCCAATATGTATGAACTACAGAATAAAATTCCTTTTAAGAAACCTCAGTATTTGAGTATCTTAATGAACAATGTTAGAGCATTCTAGATATTTTTTTCCCATTTTTTTCGTTTGGGTAGGTGGTGGGAGGAGGGGATGAAGGGAATAGCAGACTTACAGCGGATGCCTTCTGAAAAATAAGCCCACGCTTCCAGAGGAGATCGGGAGGCCTTTCCAGAAGTCTAGAGTGCTGGTTTGCAAGGAGGAAAATGTTAGGAGAACAAATTCATAACAATACAGCACACAGCCAGAAATTTGTTTGTCTATTCAGTTCGCTACACTATTCTAATTCTAAGCTACATAAACATAATTATTTAACAGATCCCATCTTCAGTTAGAACCACTTAAATATGTATATGCTATCAACTGCATAGGATAAAAATTTTGAGCAATTGCTAAAATGTTTTAATAAGATTCGAAATTTTATTTTACAGACCGAGAAGAACCCTTCTCTCCAACCTTAATGCTGCAAAGATTGGTGTCCAAGGATCAGAAAGTCCTTTTTCTTTAAACAAAGAAAGAAGATCAATGAAATAAACAATGTACTTAACCAAATTATCCTTTGAGAAAATTTAATCTCGTGTTAGTAAAAAGCAACTAAAGACAAAATCAATGAACACAGTTGTGGAAAACCTCTTTACACATCAGCATGTCAACCACGCTGTCCAGAGTTTCAAGTTCTACAGAAACAGCATTCTTTCCACTTGCATTAATGTAACTTCTCCATTTTGACAGCCATGATGAAGGCAACAAATAGTATCTGCTATCCTGATAAAGAGCCATATTTTTATTCATGGCCAATTTTTCATGAGTCTGCCGTTGCTTTAATTTGAACTCTCTGCAGCATACAACACTAAGTAAGCCACAATAAATCTATGTTAACTTAAAACAATAAGATTCTGAGAGAACCTTAATGTATCTTCTGAAGACACAGCTTCTTTAAGTTCAATACTGCAGAGGGCACAAGGATCAGAGTCTGAAGAGAAAGCTGAACAACCCACATCATCATCTGGCTTCACAGCCATAGCATTTTCGTGAATAAAATGCCAAAGATTCTCCGGAACCAATATTCGTTTAGCACTAGGGCCTAGTTCAGGCATGAGATCCCCATGGGGGCACCTAATTGAAGCAGTCGGTCCGGAATCAGCTTCACATGGAGATTCTATGTTTTTCCTGCGTAGCCACTGCTGCAACCTACCAAGCATATCCCCACATAAAAAATATAATAAGAAAATCAGTACAAATGCAGTCACTTTTTCGCAAGGAGTCAGATTAATTTTCAGTTCACCTAGACACAGAAAACATAAGTGCAGAACACCAAAAGAAATGGGCAGTAAAAGAGAAACAATATGATCAAAACAAACATATTCTCAGGACGATACTTGACGCAGGCCAGATATATTTTTCAACGCGTAATGCAAATGCCTGAAAGAATGGACAGCCTGCAGCCCTCAAGTTTCTCATGGCCCCAACCCTTGGAGCAAACAACCAGAAGAATTCGAATTCAAAGGTTGGATATTTACATTTCTTTCTCTAACTTTTTCACACAATCTGTGAGGGTTTCAATGTAGAGCATTAAAAATCAATCATCTTCCATCAAAATTTTGCCTTCTTTTGAAGGCTTGAAATTCAGTTTAGCCATCGATCTTTTCTGTTTTCAAATCAGTTACGCTAACCTAGATAATCCATTCACCCCTTTTACTTGATGAAATTAAAAGGCTATTGTTCTATTCCAAGTCTATTATCGTTTCCCAAAATTCAACTTCAAAAAAGATCTTTCATCATCAAAGGGACAGTCTGAAATCTATACATTTTACAGTGTCAAGTTTATTATTGAGGGATCCATTACCGTTGAGTCTAAATCAAGTTGTTATTTCTTCTACAACTTTCATAGGAACTATTTTTCTATTTTCAGTTGTTATCTAATACAAAAATAATTCAAATCCACAGGGCTTATGTCTATGACTCAAGAGTAAAGACTTGTGCCTCTCGCCACAAGACAAACCTTGCTTCATAGATAAAATACAAATCAAAAGTAACCTGAAAAACTCATATAAAGGAGATATAGAAACAAAGGGGAGACATGAGGGATTAGTCCACAATTTTGTAGATGCATATCATACCATGTCTTAGATATATAAAACAGTTTGCCATCGAAACACTCCCTGGCAAGGGCTGCCTCTGCGAGTTCTTTCATCAGTGATCTCTGATCCCTATAGCTGTCAGCACGAGCCTTAGTGTGAGCCGTCTCAAATATGCAGTCAATGCAGTAGTCATCCTTGGACAGTCTTGGACCTCCATCGTACTAGTCACAAGCATCATATCAATATTATCATGACAAACAGATGCAATAAAACACGCATGCAGAAAGAAAAATGAATGTTCAGAGCTTGAATTAGACAGCAATGGAATATAATTACCCAGAACTGCATAAATTAACAATCATCATTGCTTCAAGACTTAGTCGTGTTTTCACAATCTTGGATAACTTAACATTTTGCAAATAAGGTCAAACCAGACAGATAAAAGTTTACATGATCACCCTCGTATACTTCGGAGTCTAGGCATATAAATATGTATCACTCAGCATAAAATCCCTTTTGCACCATAATTATAGACATTCCATGTCATTTCAAGGTCCACTGAATGCATATAATGAAACAACATCCTGAAATCGAAATTGCAAGATACTGGATTTGGTCCTCACTCCCGAATCATCATTGAAATTGTGTGAATTAAAAATAAAAAAATTATTATGCTTCTGGATTGCATTAGAGAAAAACTGAGACTTTAGATAACTAAACAGCCAATCAACCGACAAATTGAAAGATATCAGTTCACTTAGTGTAGAGTTCATTCATTGTTTCTGTTCATTTCAAATTTGGAAAAATCACCCAAATGTACCAAAAATGAGCAAATGACCGCTCATTTGATCTTTTCATTTTTTGCAAGTATCAAGCAAACCTAAGAAGTTTCAATTTGACGTAGTTGTACATTCATTATAGAATAAGAATGACATGATATCATAAATATCCACTCACTCTCAATGTCCTCAGAGAAAAATGTAAAAAATAAGCTGGCTGATAAAAGTTCTCGTATATCTTAAAACAGCACCTGTAATATAAAACAAAGACACGGGGAAATACAATGACACAAGAAAATTTTATAATTCAAATCGGCTATGAAAGATAATGGTCAAAAAATAAAAGACAAGGCTTTTATTGCAAAGAAATCTGATGGTAGATCATAATGCAGAGAACCTAGACTATATACCTTAGAAAACAAAATGGTCCATGCTTCAGCTGACAACCTCTTCATGTAGCTAGTCATTGAAACAGGCACCTTTCCATGCAAGCACTGTATAGTGGTATTGTCAATATTCCTGCAAAAACGTACTTATTGCTTTTTCACGGTTTCCTCTTTGACACAATAAAAACATTCTGAAGTTCCAGAATGTGACACAGTCAAGTGTTTCTACACTTCCAGTAAAATGAGGTATGCTGAACATAAAAATTAAACGGTCACATCAGAAACGTAAAAAGTTATTAACACTTCTTGTTCCATATCAAACAACCCAAGAAATTCCAAATTCTTAAGAATATAACTTCTTATGAATACATAATGTGGTCGGGGGTACTAGGTGAAATTTCCCTCTAACGTTTCAGGTAAAATTAGCATCAATTTACAAAATGAAGAGTATAATAATGACTTACGCAGGAATGATGCTATCTGCCCATTGGCGAAGCCAATCTGTAGAAATCCAGAAATACGGCTTCAGAAGTGATTGTACAGGGGCTTCAGAAAGGACCGACCGTACCTCCTGTCGCCGTTCTGTTATGCAATTTAGCTCTGAATCCTTTTTTGACTTGTATTCTTCACAGGACTTCAGATACATTGCATTTGACTTTTCTACCTCTTCAGAAAGATGGGAAGGAAGAGAACTACCTGTCCCTTGCCGGTGTACAGAACCATTTATTCCTATTTTCGTTTCACAAGACTGCCCTGAAGTCGCTTCACCACTCTTTGACTGTCGACGAACATACATTAGCATGTATGCATCACTGGATGAGAAGGTTTTTACATGACTGTTGTGATTTGAATCTGATGAATGTAGCTGACCAGAATCTGTGTGGTTTTCATCCACAAGAACCACTGTTTCCTTTGCAGAAGAGGAGTTGTCAACTGGCTCATTTTTTGCAGTTTTAACTTCACGAGTCGAAGCACTACCACCAAATGGTTGTTGACCTAATTTTGATACTTGTTCATCATCAAATTCCCACCAGTCACCCATGTTCTCATCCTTTATATGGGCAGTATAATGTCCACTATCAGCAGCAGAACCCTTGTGAATCAATACAGCTGACAAGTCATATATTAAATCTTTATGAGAATGCTCAGACAACCTTTGTGCCATGTTAATTTCTCCAGGAAAACAAAATGCAGAAGTGATTTTCTTCTTCATTGTAGTCTGCAAATGTTAGAAAAGTATACATAAACAGGATGCAGTAAAGAAATGCACCAAAAATGTGATACATTTGCTACAGCTACTTCACTACTGAGCAATTGACTCGGTCCAACTCACTCATGTGATAACTCTTTGAATAACAATTGCAATCCCAGGAGCACTAGCATTTACATACTAAAGTTCATTATAATACACCACCCTAAAGTCTAAAGATCAATCAAAGTATGACTTCTACACAGAACAAATCCAAATCAAAGAGAAAATGAGCCCACAAGAACTGAAAATAACAAGCAAAAGGTAGCATTTACAGCAGATTAGGAAATTAAATGACCTCATGCCAGTAAAATATTTTATAAATATATACGATTAACACTTTCATGCAAGTAAATGACTAGCTAGCATAAAAAGCATTGTACATCAAAGTGATTTTAGAAAAAGCTATGTCCCTGAAATATATAATCCAACCACACCAAATGAAACCAAAACCTATGATGCTCGGACTCGAGTACATATCTAAGTGTCAAACTTTTATTTTCTAAAATATAGAATACCATGATAGGGCTAAAAAGAATCCAAATTTCGAACACGAATACGTGGGTACAACTTTCAAACATCAATTTTTTTTCTAATCCAAAATGTCATTTTAAATAGACAAAAATCAATTGTTCACAAAGAAATAAACAAGTATTGAATAGGGGACCAAGACAAATAAAATAGAATTTTGGAGTTTCGTTTTCAATTATGGGAAGTTAATTACTAAATGTTATACACAATAGAAAATGTAGGACTTGATTACAATTTGAACTTAGTGGAACACTAAATAGCCCTATATGAAACTCATTTTCATTTTACACAAAGAAAATCCTAAACTATCTATATAGAGAAGGAACGAAGGAAAAAAAAGGAAAAGAAAAAAGAAAAGGAAGGGAAAACTTAGTGCCGCCGCCTTCCTCCACCCTCTCGGCGGCGACGTTAGGTTTATAGAGAGCAGAAACGAGAAAGAAGAAAAGGGAAAGGAAAAAAGAAGAAAGAAGCAAAAACGACGAAGTGTTTGGAGGATCCGACCCGTATCTCATAGCCATAACCATGTCGTGTCGACATGGGTACTTCGTCCACTTCGAAAAGTCCGAGCATCAAAGTCAAAAACTATGTCTAAAGGAGAAGGGAAAAAAGCAGTAAGCTGGATTACATTTGGCATTTAAATGTTCATAAAAAAAATAATAATAAATTAGATGGCCATTTTAATGAATGAGAATCATAAGACTTGGAAACGTATAAGCAGAAATAGATATTCTTTAGAGTTAAATCAATTACATTGGGAAGGAAAACACAACGCTTGAGCTGAAAATTCAGGACAGCAGGCAATGAACGCAACTTAATGCTTCGGGTAGCATTAACTCGAGTAACACATGCTTCGCAAAGATACTGATTATCTCCTTCAAGTTCCTCTATGCTAAGCAAGTCATCCAAGCTCTCATCAAGACTCTTCAAACCCTTAATGTTCAACTCCAGTTCATAAAAATCTTCTATTTTTGATGAAGCTTCAGACTCATTTCCACATTTTGAACACCTATAAGTAAGGAAAGCATGGAGTCATTTCATTAAATGATCGAAACAAAATACTGGCAAGCAGAGAGAGATAAAAGAAGAGCTAAATATAGTAACCAATAGCAAATGAACAAAGGGGATAACAATTAAATTCCATAGGCATGCCAATATATCTAAACATCGTGTAACTAAGTCATGGTTAAGGCAATTGACCAAAGGCAGCATATTTATATCTATGTGGTGTGAGAGAAACACAAGGATCGAAAGAAAAACTGCAAGTACAATATCAACCTATAAGTTTCAGTCTGGATTGTGATTAACTATACTTTTAGGTGGATACAATTTAGAGCTTTTTTGGGAGAGATTTTTCCGTAAATCATTTTTCCCCAAACTCAATTTCAACTATGCATTCTCCAAAATAAAAAAAATCACGTGGCCCAAAAAAATCTCCAAAAAAATCATTTTCCCCCAAGAAAAATCTCTCCCAAACAAACACTTAGAATATGTAGGGGAGCGAATAAGAGTTTCTAAGACATATATGTTGATTTTTATGCTTCAATATGTCATAACGTAGGACAATTTGGTTTTCAAATACAGTTTTGTTTAGAGCTCTACTAACAAATCAACTGAGACCATCAATTCAATTCTTGTGGGTTCCTTTCTAACTAGCAAAGTGCAGGGATACACATTTGAAAATATAAATGTTTACCTTATGTTCACAAACTTTCTGGTAGAATCTCTTTTTATGCAAACACATATAACTATTCTAAACATTCACCCGTACCAAGACCTTTTCAGACGATAGTTCATGAGAAGACCTTAAGTAGACAATAGTTTGAAAGAGTACAATTATCATTCCATGTAATATTGAGACATCTACGTGCAAAACAAAGAGAAGAAAGATTTCAACATCATGTGGAAAAATTTACAAGTAAAATACAGTGCAACATACTTGGTTGTGTGTGAGACACCTCCACGGAAAAGATCTTGTACAATTGTTCTGGCCTTGACATCTTTTGAAAGGCACAAACATCGCTCAAGCAAAGAAAGGAGCAGGGTAAGGAACTCATGGCTATCCTGCTGAACACCATTATCCAGTTCCAGCGATTGGATGAATGGTGCTGGATCCACAAAAGCCTTGTTGCTAGAATGCAACTGTGCAAATAGTCGTGCAAGATTATCTAATACAGGTTGCTCTTTTAAAACCTCAGGTTCAATGGAGAAAACGCCATTTCTGAATGATTTATTCATAAACAGGCATTGTAGTATGCTGTTTGCATAGCAAGTTGCACCAAGATTCTTGAGGCCAGCAGGTGCATCGAAGGACTCGCGGAGGTCCTCGGACGGGTCAGGACCAAGGGCATTCACAATTTCCGAGGTCTTTTGCCACAACCCAGACTTTCGACTTCCATTGGGAGGTGGAATGAGACCGCAAAAGCAATTGGGGTTGTCCTTTGTGTTCACACGACATCCTTGACAAACTGGCTTCAATATCATGTAAAGTTGATTTATATCATCTTCAGTCACCTCACCATTCAAAAGAATTTTCCTACATTCCACAATTATCATTTTTCAGAAAAAAAAATGAATAATCATGATAAAAGCCAAGCTGGATTTTAACCCCAGTATAAGTGATAACACTTGGCCAAAAAGTTCTACCTTGGAAAACAAGTTGTAAAGTTAATCCAAACAAAATGTACATGCACACCTGAAATCAAATTCTATATCCAAAATAAGGCAATTTTACCCAGGAAAAATTGAAGCCTTAAGCAAAAATATATATATAAATCATATTCAATTCAAGAACTATAAACGAAAAAAAAAAGATTCAGGTTTTTTGAGAAAAACCCTAACAAAATTATGAGGTGTTGTAGCGGCACACTACTACATAAAATTAAGCAAAGCATATAACAAAAATGAAGGATAAATATTTTTTTTTTTTTAAATGGAAACTTTGAGAAGCAAAAATAGATCAAAAATTGAAAATTAAATAATCCGAAAACGTACCCTAAAATTTCAGAAGTGGTGTCGGCATTGTCGTCAGGCCTACTTCTCTTATTTTTACTCCTCGTGGCCGGTCGATGATGCCCCATCTTTGTTCCCTTTTTATCCTGCAAATCGCACACAAAAATCCCAATAATTTTTTATAATTTCCCAAATATTCTTCTCAATTTCAGATGATCAGGACGGCGTGATTTAACCCTCGGAGAATTCTATCAAATCAAAATTAAGGGTTTTGAGCGATCGCGAACTTATGAGACTGTGCTAATCATTTTTAGGGCTTTATTTGTATATATGTGAATAATTATTCGTATATATTTTGGTATAAATATTAAGATATTTTTTTAGGGGCGCGGGTGACTTTCGATTTTCCCTCTTCTTCTACCTGATGGAGGGAAAAATAGAAAAATAATATGAGATGGAGAGATCCAATCAAGTGTGGCAGCTTGTACGACGAATACAATAATCTAATTTATAATCAGAGTTTGAACAAATTTGTTATTCCCTCGGTCCCATGAACTTGTTTTATTTTTCATACCGATTAAAAAATCTTATTTAATGTCAGTGAAAAAGTAATTTTTATCAAAAACTTTCCTAGTTTACCTCGGTTAATTATCAATAAACAGTGGTAAATTATTATTGGAAGTAGNTCAGTGAAAAAGTAATTTTTATCAAAAACTTTCCTAGTTTACCTCGGTTAATTATCAATAAACAGTGGTAAATTATTATTGGAAGTAGTAAAGAAATAAGGGTATATTAGTAAACGAACAAAACAAAACAATCTTAATAAAAAAACATGACTATATAATTGAAAAAAAAAAATAAGGAAAGTGAGTACCTCGACTTTTTCCATAGATCCTGGGGGAGTGGCTACGCTCCTGCACCTATAGTTACAGTGGCTTGACTATTCTGGATGTACAATTCCATTTCGATAGTAATATTTTCATCTCATGCGGCTGCTCTATATAAATGGGACGAATGGAGTACTTGTTTATGGTTACCGTTGCATGGATAGAAGATGCATATTTTATTAGTAGTAGTCGATTTTGTTATCTTAAAACAATTTTGCTTTTAATAGAGATATTGTTTAACACGCAATTGGGCACGTGCTCATAATTGTCAATTTATTCGTTTCCGGTTACATTTGCATATTGATGGGCGAGAGATGAACTTGTTACACTTGACGAAACAATTTAAATAAACTTTGTAAAATAAGTTGCCAATTTTGACGTGTGGACACTTTTAATGTGCCACTGGAAGCTTGTGTTGATGAATATTTGATGGAGGAGGAAAGATCCAATCAAATGTGACGACATGTATGTGTATGTATCAATACATATACATTTTATCGATGATCATGGTAAAGTTTGATTGAGGTTTTACTAAAATCAAATAGTTTGTTTGAATTCGCTTCTTGTAGTAGTCTAAATCCAATAGGTAGAAGACAAACTTCCTGTTACACTTAAGTAAAATGCAGGATTTTAGCTCACCATTGTTTCTTTGGATGCCAATGCATCTCTTGTTTTAGCTAATTCTCCAGTTGAAGATCAGTTTTCTCATTTCAAATTAACTGTATCAATGAAGTTGCCAATTCTAACTTCTACGAACACTTTTGCTTTCAACAGAAAGGTCGTTTAACACGTGAATTGGACACTTGTGTTCAAAAAATATAGTTTCATACTTAGGTGGGTTGGAAGGCGACACATGTATAAATAAACATTAATAATGAACTTGACAAAAAAAAGTTGAGTAGAAAGATAAAATAAAGAACGATGCTATGTGTTCATGGGAATTTTACAGGGAAATGTATCGATTTTCGCTTGGCAGATTTTGACTTTGAGAATTCTTGGACGACAATGAGAAGGTTTCTTGATTTTGGCAGTTTTTCTTTCATATTTCGACCCAAATACCTAGTTATTGATTTTACCAATTGTAATAGAACTTCACTTCATATTAGAATCTTGTTTGTGTTAATTTTCCTAGTACGTTAAGGATTCTCGTATTATAAATAGTGGTGTATTACACATATTTATTTGATCGATTCTAAGAGTGATATAGGGAGGTCCGGGTAAACGAAGAGACTCACAGATAAACATATTGGGGAAAAGTCTTGTAAGATCCCGCATAACATATTGTAACTCCTTATTTTTTATTACAGTGAATTCTCTATCTCTACCCGTGATTTTTCCCGTCATGGATTTCCACATAAATCTTGTGCTCTTGTGACTGGTATTTTTTACATTGCTTATATCTCGTCTTTAATTTCTAACAAATGGTTTATGAGCTATCACCAATTTTATAACAAATAGTATCGGAACTAAGGTTTGATCGTTCATGGGAAAACCAAATTGGTTTCGTATTAAAATGAGGTTTGATTAACTCAGGACGAGGTTTAATTGTTACGTGATGGCAAGTATAAAGGTTGATATTCTGCTTTGGATCGCAACAAGATTTTTCATTATGATAGAATTTTTTTTTTACGCTAGAGAAGAAGCAACGTAAGGATCGGATTGTGATGAATGGGCCGAAAAAGTCCCAGTTATAAGTCTTATAAAGTTTGAAGACCGCGTTTGATGTAGCTATCACTAAATTGAAAAAAGAGATATTAGAACCCATGGGAGATTCGGTGAGGCTAATTTGGTTGTTTATTATTTGAAAAGTGTTGAATCAGATGAAGTTTGTTGTGATCAGGTTGCTTGTGGTGATAATTCAAGCAAATTTGGTATTTAAGAACCTACTACTAGCTCGGTTGGAGTTAGTTGTGATCTTGATGACCTTATTGCTTGTGGTAATAATTTGAGCAAATTTTGTATCCAAGGTAATCCTGATGATAAACAGTGCTTTGATTCAATTCACAATTGTTGAGTTTGCTCTGGTTGAGCTAAAGGGAAGAGGTGGATCAATTTGTTTGAAATGTTCTATTTGGAAAAAAATTTAAGTTCGTTGAAGAGTTAAGTTTTATTTTGTTCAATGAAATTTGCATCTACGTGGAGTTTAAAGGAATTGAGTTGTGATCCGAATTCGTATTGGGTATTTAATTGAAAATATTGTTGGAGTATAGGGAATTAGTAGTAAACTTGAAGAAGTCTTGAAGAAGTAAAAGACGATGGTGAGAAGGTTTTTCGATTTTGACGGTTTTTCTCTCCTATTTCACTCAAATATTATGTTATTGATTTTACCTGTTATAATATGACTTCATTTTGTGTTAAACTCTTGTTTGTATTATACCTCCATTGAAATTTTAATACATTTTTTTCTTTTTTTCAATTACATATTTTCCAATAAAATAATATTACACGTAAATCGAAATTTTTTCTTCTTTTTCAACCACTCGATCTCCAAAAAACACTATTCAAAAAATTATAATCTTAAATAATGGTGCCAAACGAGGGCTAGTTCTCCTAGTATGTTAGGAATTTATTTAATCGATTGAGAAAATGATCGAAGGGGTCCAAGTTCATAAAGAGAGACTCACATGTAGATGTAATGAGAGAGAGTAATATGAGATCCCACAAAACATATTGTAACTTCTTACTTTTGATTATAATGAACTATTCGCCTCTCTGTCCGTAATTTTTCCCATCTTGGATTTTCACATAAATTTTGTGTTCTTGTGATTGGTACTTTTCATATTGCATACATCTTGTCTTTAATTTTTACCAAATGGTATCAAAGCTATTACCAATTTTTTAACAAATTTTGTTCCTATTTCTATGTGCTAACTGTTAGAAAATCAGTAATGTCTCCAATACAACTTGCTAGAAATTGGGCCAATTATTGTGAATTTTAAAAACGAAATAATGGACAAGATGAAAATAATAATCACAAAAACGCAAAATTTATGTGACAACCCAATATGGGAAAAACAACGGGCAGAGATAGAAAATTCACTATATCAAAAGTAATGAGTCACAATATGTTGTGTGGGATCTCACAAGACTCTCTACTGATATCTCTATTTCCGAGTCACTTTATATTAACTTGAATCTCCCTAATCACTTTCTAAGTCGATCAAATAAATATGTATAATACACCACATATTTATAATATAAGAATCCCTAACATAGGAGAATTAATACAAACAATAGTTTAATACAAGGTGAAGTCCTATTATAATAGGTAAAACCAATAACGGAGTATTTGAGTTAAAATAGGAATCCAAAAACTGTCAAATACGTCCTTAACTACTTCAAGAGATTACCAACCCTCAACAAAACGTTGGTCACGATCGATCTCTAACACTACCCAAGCATAATTTAGTGTATTGCTCATTCACCAAACTAGAAAACTTTTTAAAAGTCTTCATCTGCACATGATTTTAATATTATTTCACCTCATGGAATGAAAAAATGCATCTTTTATTTTTATGGAAAATTTATATATTTTTTATGGAAGGGAAAATCGAAGATTTCTTTCTTGTATATGTTTGTGTACATACACGTGTATTTAAGTTTCCTCTCGACTGGAGAAAGACTGAAACTTTGCAATATGGAGTTCAATTTCAAAACTTTGTAATGTCTCAATTAAAAGAAGTCGTTTTAGAATTTTGGAGTTACTTAAGCGATCCTCTTTTTGAAAACACGTGTGTTTTCTAGTTCGTGTTGAGAAATTATGTTCAAAAAATCAATAAAATAGGTGTGGAATGAAAGAGGAGAAAATGAGTGAATTTATGGCCTATGCGACCGCATGGCCATCAACCGAGATCGAAAGCCCATGTTTCGAGTTCTCTATGCAGTCACATAGAGCAATTTTTTGACCGTGAAATGTCAATTTTTTCCATTTTTGGCCATTTGTGTTCAAATTTTGGTGGCCTTTCAACCTAGTTTTGGCACCATTTTGTAAAATATAGTGGTGGCCTATATATAAATGATCTTGGTGAATACAAAACTTATGAAAAATTCAATTGTATAAAGATCATTTCATTCCAAAACAAGAAATAAAATTTCATTTTCATATTCAATATCTCATCTTGTGTTCTTCAAAGTTTTGGGGATTACACTTTATATTTGAGTGTTTAATCTTTACAAGGCTTGTTCAATCTTTCAAACCATTTGCCATAATCCTTCAAGCATCATTTTTAATACGGAAAGGGGGCAAATTTAGTTTGAGAACAGCGATCACGCGTTCAAGCCTTTCATTTTGTTGCGGTACTTTGTTCATGGTTTGTTGCAAATTGTTGCTGATTTTTGTGTGTTTCTCCTCCAACCCTTTTGCCATTTCTAATATTCTCAAACTAAATTTTGCTGCAATGGAGAGTGAAACAACAATGGCTACAATAAAATTGATGAATCGGGATTTGGTTCGCTTGGATCGTTTTAATGGTAAGAAATTCATGCGGTGCCAAGATAAGTTAAAGTTTCTACTAAAAGTGCTGAAGATATTTTATATTCTTGATCCGGATTTGATGACATTACCGGAATCATCAAGTGAAGAAACAGAAGTCATAAAATTAGAAAGACAAAATCGCTGTGAAGATGAATTGATATGCCGTGGTTATATTCTCAATGCATTATCGGATCGCCTATATGATTTTGTACACCAACACAACTTCAGCTAAGGAAATTTGGAACGCCCTAGAGAGTAAGTACAAAGCGGAAGAGGAAGGTACCAAGAAATTTCTGATTTCAAAATATTTTGAGTTTAAATTTCTTGAACATATCGCTTTACTTTCCCAAGTGCATGAATTGCAAGTGTTAGTCAACAAATTGAATGCGGTAAAGATTGAAATTCCCGAGACCTTTCAAGTGGGAGCAATAATTGCTAAACTTCCCGGAACTTGGAAATGATATCGGAAGAAATTAATGCATAGTTTCGAAAATTATTCTTTGGAACAATAGCAGAAACATTTGCGCTTGAGGAAGAGTAAAAAATGAGAGATAAGAATGAAAATTCTTATGAAGGCACTTTCCACCTACAACTTAACTGATATTGCCTCAATTCAAAATCAGTGCAAAATGTTGCCACTTTCCACCTATAACTTAACTGACCCTACTTTCTAATTTTCTTAAAGATCAAAAGAGGCAAAAAAACAAAAAACGAAAGTTAAAAAGATAAAACTAATCCCATTCTATTACCTGATAGGATAAGCTAAATATATACTAAGTTTGATGATTTTGTACCAAACCTTCTTGTTGTAAAGGTGCAATCCTGATAAGAACTTCTTGAGGAGGTGGGATTACTGGTGCTGATGTACTGGCCTGGCTGCATCCTACTATTTTTTGGCAAGTTTCAATTAGGCAGTGTCTGCAAGTAGGGCAAGACGAGTGTGAATTCAACCATTTGTCAATGCACCGAACATGGAATCCATGGTTACACTTTGGTAAGACTCGAATGCGTTCTCCCGCAGTGAAATCCGAGAGGCATATTGCACACTCAGTGTCCAAACCTGGAAAGTTAAGATCACTGGTGTAACTTATTATAGGGAATGTTCTGAGGGCCTTTTTCTTTATTCCTGTGTTGGCTAGACGCGTAGATAAGGTATCATCAGAGGATACTAAACTTGAGCACCTTAGTGCACACCTTATGATGGAATTTAATCCGAGTGAACAAATTAAGGCACACAAGAGGACCGATAGGACCATTACAACATTTGCGTCGAACGTGTTGTCCCTAGGTTCTGTGCTGGACGGGGAAATTGCTGTTGTAGTTGATACTGGTGGTGAACTATATAAAGGAGCGTGGAGTAACAATCTTCTTGAGTGGACATTTTTCAAGAATTCTTGAATGATGATAGACGAATGGGAGTAGATAGAAGGGGCAGCAGCCATTTTCTTCTCTGTAGTGTGTTCAGAATTTTGTTGATGGAGATTTTCTACTGAGGTGGTTGCACATGGGGGAATATATAGAGGGAAAAGGTTAAAAGTGTGGATCAACTGTTGGAGTATTAAATGACCCCAAAACTATATTTTCAAACTAATCTTGATTTTGTGAGAATATTCCAAGGTTTGAAGCCTTCTTAAGGTTTTTTAAATTTGATTAATATTTGATATTCCACTAGGCTTTCCAATCAAACATGGGCCCGACCCACTTTCTCGATAGTAATGGGTCGTGGCCCCGGATCCTAAGAAGGGAAGAGGAAGTTTCCTCTTTATGGTGACATGGAGAAAAAGGAAAAACAAAAGAAAGAATATCTAGTAGGCTGCTGTTAATTTTTTTCTTTTCTTTTCGTTTCTTTTTAATTTGAAAATGCCAGGTTCCAAATTTTAATCAAACCCAAACAAGATGAAAAAAATCAAGCTTGTAAATGTTTCGAGTTGAGGTGGGCAAAAATTCAAGCTCGAAAATCAATCATAAACGTTTTGAGATGAAATGTTACAATTCATGTTATGAAAGATGAGCACGAGAGATTGAAACTCTTGCTAAGAAAATAACAAAGCGCCCTAGTAAATCATGAAAGTTTTATTAATTGCATTAGCATATACAAACTGGCACGATGCCTTGCTCTAAACTCAGTAAACTTAACAATACAGTCTAAGAGTGTTTCTGCTCTAGTATGATGTGATCTACTGGCGTTGCAAAAGTGTCTCACACACTTAAAGACGAAATAATTGACAATGTTTCGCTGACTCCACAAAAACTAATGAACTTTTGTCTCTATAAATAAAACTCCCTCTGGCCACTCATTTTAAGCAAAAAAAATGTACTTCACTTGTTGAAACTATGTCGGATATCATAGCGACTACAATAACTAATTTGACCATTTGGGTTGAACTGGTATGACAATATAAACTAACCAACACCCACTATTACAACACAACATTTTAAAAATCGCATTGTGAAGATCTGAGTTACGTTGCGAGATTACGATACCTAACAGATTACATTGAATTAAGATGTGCTTTACAACTAAAGTTACATGTTTAGCAATCTAATTAGATCTTCTACCATAAATAATTAGCAGTTGTCTAGTGGTCGCCTTATAAGGTTGAGAATGTTGTTTTCAGTCAGGCTTGTTACCCCTCTAAATAACATGTAAAGCACATTCCTATGTACTTTTCTGGATATTTTATACATGCATATATTTACAATAAGTTATCTCAAGCTGCTAATGGCTGTTCTGCATTCATCTCAATCTCTTATTAAATCACTTTTTTTATCACATAAATTGCTTGGCCAACCGTATCTCGTCCTTTAACTAGGCAAAGCATTATAAATATTATGCATGTTACCTGAAAGAAAGCTACGCGCTTATATATTCTGATCGTACCTAAGATTCGGATGATATAAATTTTTCTATGTAATAAAATATAACATCTCTTTCAATATGACCGAACTGCGTGAAAGTTAAAAGGAGTTATTTTTTGTGAAGTGTAGAAATCTCTTAATCACAAGGTGTAATATATGGATGTGTGCGGTGGGGTGGGGTGGGGAGCTTAATTAAGATTTGCTTTTGTATTTTTCATTAATAAATGCTAACATGGAGCTGGACCCTGTCTCTTTGTGGGTTGGATTACACTAGTTAACAATGTTGATATGTAGACCCACACAACAAAAGATATACATTGAAGCACTTTATACTAATTGGCGGTAAAGATTAGTGATGTGCATTAATCAAGGAACATGTCAACTCAAATGTGTTTACCAGCTCAGACATAACATGTTTTATTATCTTTAACAATCTTAAATACAACAAGAAAACGAGTGATTTTAGGATGAATTATTTCTCTACATGCAACCTGATAAGATAATTCAAGTGTGTGGCTTTGCCCCTGTTTGAGCCAATTATTTTTTTCATTTTCATTCTATATATTTTCAACCACACATTTTTCAATAAAATAATATTTTACATCACATTAATAATTATTCCTTCTTTTTCAACCATATATTCCCCATCACATAAAAAAAAACATTCTTGAATTGATAATGTGCATCAAACAGAGGCTTTATTATGTTTATGGATTTTCTTATTAGTCATTACATTATGTTATATATGCGTAATTCTAAATATAAGTAATAAATTTCATCGAATAAACATGAAATAAATAATCAACATATATAAACTTGGACTACTCTTCTTAATAATATTGAACCTTTTAAGTTGGACTATCAAGTCTTAAGCTCAAATTGAATAAGAGTTCATTAAGCTCAAACCAGCAATTTGGTTCATCTAAATTAGCTCAAACTTGCGAATTTCAAGATCGGTGTGCTCAAACAAGACACCATCTTGCAGACATGTTAATGGATAAACACATCGAATAAACATGAAATAAATAACCAATATATAAAGATTTGTGTTATCCCTCTTAATAAGATTGACCTTTTAATATTGATAAATAAGATTTTGACTTCATTTCTTCTTTGCCTAGGCGCATATGCTTGAACTCCTTGGTGAAAAATTAGGACTAAGGTAGGGAATCTAGAAAAATCGGGTCCGGAGTATTAACTCGTTTTCTTTCAATGAAGCACTGTCCAACACAGTATAATCCACGTTACGGGATAATAATTGTTTCTCTTGTTTGGGTGGGAAATATATATGATGCATTATTGGTGCTGAAATACACAATAATATCCTTTGCCACATGTCCCTTATTTATAGCATAACCCAAAAACCACATGGCCGAAGCCATAAAGTAGCAACAACCCTCAAAACTTTTCAGAAATGAGTCTCCTTTCAGTCGCATATATTTTTTGACGAGTTTCATGATTATTTTATTTTATTTTTTGTATAAACAAATAAAAGTAGGTCCAACATGGTAATTTGCATGTTATATGCACTTAACTTTCTCAGCATTGGAGGGTGGCTTATCTCTCTTGTTGTGGTGAGACTGCAAATATACACTACCAATTTTTCTCAATATTGTCTAGTATCACACCACAAGCAGCACAATCAGAAATGTGGAGATTCTACAGTTTGTTTCTTTATGCTACTAGAGAGTACTTGCATTGGTTGAACTTGAGAGGCCATGTTCTTTTTTATATGAGCATATTGCGACGTTCTAGAAAATTAAAGCGACACAGTGTATAATACACGCGCACATGGGTTGTCGTTAAAATTGCTAATCGACTGCCAAGAAAAACATTTACAAGACCGGAAACTCGCGCTTTGAACTTTCGATACAACTCTATTCATGCAATTTTTAAAGAGAATATTAAACAATTTATACTTATTATAGAACTTTCAATGGACTCTCTGCCTATAATTACCGAAGGGCCTTTGTGATAGTCGTATTTGAACTAAATTGATAGAATTCGATATGGATTAAAGAGATAGAATTTCATACTTTTTGACTTGATTTGATAGCCAAAAACAAAAGCATTGCCTTATCAATTCACTTTTGATACAGTTCTATCACATTTACAAACACCTTCCTTTTCCTTTTCCTTTTCTTTATTCAATTTGTTTAAAATCTGTGATCTTCTCGAATTGTTCAATAATTAAATATGTGGGTAATTTTTTCAATATATTATTCCTTTAAGATTGTACCTTTTGAGATTTACTTCAAAGAATATCTTTTGAAATTTTAACTTTCAAATGGATAAGGGTAATTATTTCATGCAATATAACATTGAACAATAAGACTACGGTGCTACTTGCTTGATATTCATGTTGTCCGCTAATGTTTACATGAGACTTTTCTTGGCACTCGCCCAGCATAATTTAATATTTTTCTTAATTCGGAAGGGAGTAACATATTTGAAATATTCCTTTTAGCAACACGTCTTCTTAATTTTGAGGTTAATTGATTATTTGATCGAAGCAACAAAATCACCATTCAGGTAGTAGCAGAAAACTTGTATTTTTTACCTGTCACAAGTTACAACAAACTCTCTCTTTACTCGATGCATAACTCTTAATCTCTTGATATTCTTTCAAAATTAAGTAAAATTTGGAAGTAAGGATCGATAATAAGCTTAAAATTGTCCTTAGACTCCTCCCAAATAATAAAATTAATGTGGTGGATTTGCTCTAGTGACGCGCAAGATATTGCACGACTAGCACGGCCACATGTTGCATTTGCTCTTTGTGATTACATGATTATTCACTATTGTGCTTTATGTATGTATTCAACTTTATGATTGAGTTCAACTAGTGATGCCCATTTCCAAACGTCATTTAAAAAAGAAGATACTCTAGGATTTTGTCATTGGAGGTACTTGACCGTACTTGCAATTGGTAAAGGACATCCACTTCAATCCTCCAACACTAGAAAAATTTACCTGGGACCACAAACTAGTTGTATTGGAATGAAAGGCATCGAGATTGCAACTGATTAACACCATTATATGCAAGTGGGAGGATTTGGACCACTTTGCAAGCCTTGAAATCATTGAATTCACGTTTGGTTCACGGTATTAAACATAATGTACAACATAGTAAATAAAATGAAAATTTTTCTTTCGTTATATTTAGTACGATACGACATACCGAAAACATCATCAATGTCTCTGTGGTTTAATACATAAATATTATCATTGTAAAAAATAATGTTTTGAATGTGAAGTATTAGTGGTTACAACTGTTGTTCCGGGTGTATATGATAGCGATAAATGGTTGTTTATGTAATTAAACAAACAAAGTTTAATCCGCAGGAGCGTGATATGTGATTGAAAAATGTAGTATGAGAAGCTAAAAATGCAGCCAAGAAGAAGAAGATAATTCGAGGCAAGTGATGACACTTTTTCATTAAGACAATATTGCCTCGCTATGGTGCTCACGGTTGTCGGCACTTGTCTCCCAAGATACAACGGATTCAACTTGTGGTAGTAGCACTTCAAACCACAAGTTTTGTTGAACTTTCGACGGAGTTTCTCTCTACAAAGAAGAAAACGGTTTTGGAGTGTTTTGAAAGTGATTTGCAAGAGGTTTTATGCAATTCTCAATGCAAATATGGTATGTGTTGCAAAATGTATATCCAAGGGGTCCTATATATAGAGGATGATGAGTTGTGAATGAAATGTCGCGCTCTAAGCTCAACAACTCTTGCCAAAGGTCGCAACATTCACTGTCGATAGCCTATCGCCATTACTTTGCTCAAGCGGTAAAAATAGTGACTTTTTCACTAACTTGTCGCTGGCTTGTCGCTCGAGTGACAACCCAGCCATAAGCTAGCAATAACCTTATTCAATTTTTTAAACAGATTTCTCTATTTTCTCACAACTTTGGAACACAATTTCTCATTCATCCAAAATTGATTTTGAGATTTCAAATATACCACGACGATCTACTCGACGAGTAGAACAAGTTGATCTATTTAATTTTGTAACTTGACAATCGGATCAAGTCCGAATATTTAACCGAAATTGACACGAAAGTCATTTTTTTTCAAGTTTTTGGTTTTAACACTTAATCAACTTTTCAATCTTCTAAACCAATTTCCAACAATCTCCCATATGAATGGACATTCGAACATGTATATGTAATACGAAATAATGATGCATTGTAGAGAGATAGCGGAAAAAACATTGCATCAGGTAAGGTAGGTTTCGGCTTTGAACCTTCCTTAGTGAAATACTATCGGACTTACTCGGCTAATTAGTAAACGTGATGTCTTGAACCATTCAGCCTTTAGTGTAAGTCAAGACAACAGTACTCACACAGATGTCTTTCCTATTCCGTTTATAGTTCTCATGATTTGATTCATTTTGGCCCTGAACCCTCTTAGGTTTCACAAGTGTTTAGAGAATTTAAGCCTTGAATTATTCTCATTGAAGCAACCCCACTTCGCACTTACATAGGTGACCTCCTATAAAGAGTATTATGTCCTACTCCACTTAACTTAATCAAGATATATGAATCATTAAAAGAGTATTTTAACCTCAAACATTCTGCAGAAAGCACTTTAATAACCTATGAATGAGTTATGAAATAATTTTCTGAGTGTTTAGTGGAATCCTCATAACTTAGTTGTCCATTTGAACTAAGATCTTGGGATCTTCAGTCAACAAGGTAGGGTTACCATCATAAGGATTCTAATATAGTAGGATTTAATCTCATTCCTCTCGATGCAGCGTAATTGATCTCTTGGTATACCTTTCATAAGTGGATCCGCAACGTTCTCCATTGATTTCACATAATCTATGGAGATAATACCATTTGAGATTAGTTGTTTAATGGTATTATGTCTGCAACTTGTATGTCTAGACTTATCATTATATACGCTGCTTTGAGCCCTTACAATAGCCGATGACTATCACAATGTATACTAATTGTAGGTACCGACTTGGGCCAACATAGAATATCTTCCAAAACATTACGAAGCCATTATGCTTCTTCTCTATCTTTGTCCAAAGCAATAAACTCTGATTCCATCTTTGATCGAGCAATACATTTTTGCTTTATAGATTTCCATGATACAGCAGCTCCACCAATGGTAAATACATAATTATTAGCAGACTTGGAATCCTTCATATCAGATATTCAATTCGCATCACAATATCCTTTTAAATACTGCAGGATATCTTGTGAAATGTAATCCATAAGTTAAAATATACTTCAAGTACTTAAGAACCCTCATCAAAGCCTTCTAATGATCATGACTTGGATTACTTGTGAATCTACAAAGTTTGTTCACATCATATGCTATATCCGATCGAGTGCAGGTCATAATATACATTAGACCGCCTATAACATGTGAATACTTTAGTCGTGACACACATTCACTTGTATTTTTGACTAAGTGTATATTTGAGTCAATAGAGGTTTTCGTAGGACTTTTCTCGAACACATTAAACTTCTTAAGTATCTTCTCAACGTAGTGAGATTGAGAAAGTACAATTCCTTCCGATATTCTAGAGATCTTAATCCCTAGTATCACATCAGCCACACACATGTCTTTCATGTCAAAATGCTTCGTTAGCACTTTCTTGGTGTTTAGCAACATTTCGTGACTATTGCCTATTATCAACATGTCGTCTACATAAAGATATACAATCACATAGGCATTTGGAGTATGTTCTATGTATACACATTTGTCATATTCGTTGATTTTGAATCCGTTTGACAACATTGTTTTGTCAAACTTTTGGTGCCATTATTTAGGAGCTTATTTCAATCCATACAAGGACTTAACGAGTTTACAAACCTTATGTTTGTTATTAGGAAAAACGAACCCTTCAGGTTGCTCCATGTATATCTCCCCTTCTAACTCACCATTTAGGAATGCCGTTTTTTACTTCCATTTGATGACTCTCAAGATTATGTATTGCCGTAATTGCAATTAGTAACATTATTGACGTGATTCTAGTCACGGGTGAGTAGGTATCAAAGAAGTTAAGTCCTTCTTTTTACCTATATCATTTGGCAACTAACCTAGCCTTATACTTGTTAATGGATCCATCATGTTTCAATTTCCTTTTGAATATCCATTTACATCCTAAAGGCTTATTTACGTGAGGTAAATCAACCAACTCCCAAGTATGGTTTTGCATTATCGAATATATCTAATTATTGATAGCTTCTTTCCAATGTGGTGTTTCCGGTGTAGACATGGCTTCATCTAAAGTCTTTAGATCATTTTCTACCATATAAGTTAGAAAATTTGAGCCAAATGAAGTAGATATTCTTGCCCTTTTACTATGCCTTGGTTCTTCCTCATATGAAGTATCATAAGTTCTTTTGTTTGAATTTGTAGTTTCATTTTCTTTATAAGAAAACATATTCTCAAAGAAAGTTACATTCTTTGATTCAATTATTGCACTCCTCATGTACATCTTGAATTTCAGACTTGTTTACAAGAAAACGATATGCACTACTATTATTGGCGTATCCAATAAATATACAATCAATTGTCTTGGGTCTAATTTTCTCTTGCTTAGGCTTAGGTGCTTCAACCTTAGTCAAATACCCCCACACTTTCAAGATTTGATAAGATGGAAGATGACCTTTTCATAATTCACATGGAGTTTTTTCTATGGTTTTGAGGGGTATCCGATTAAAAAGACTATTTGCCATTAAAATAGCTTCCCCCCCTCACAAGTTTTGCTGTAAACCTGAACTTAGCAACATTGCATTTATAATCTTTTTAAGAGTTCAATTTTTGCGTTCAGCAATGACATTCGATTGAGGAGAGTAAGGTGTCGTTATTTGATGAATAATTCCATGTTCGGAATAGAATTCTTCAAACGGTGCCCCGTATTCACCTCATTTATGACTACGAATATTCTTTATTCATTTATCGAGTTCAGTTTCAACTTCAACCTTATATAGTTTAAGGCTTCCAAAGTTTTGTCTTTACTTCTCAAAAGAAAGACATAACAATACTTTGTACAATCGTCGATGAAAGTCACAAAGTATTTCTTACCACCTTTAGTTTGAATATATTTCAAATCACATATATCGCTATATATTAGCTCTAAAGGTGTAGTGTTCCTTTGAATCCAGTGGAACGGTGTTTTAGCTAATTTTGCTTCAACACACACTTCGCATTTATGATTATGATCAATCTTAAACGTCGGAATTAAACTTTGATTCATAAGTTTGCGCAAAGATTTAAAATTCACATGTTCTAATCGACTATGCCACAAACAAGACAACTTAAGCAAGTACACAAAATTTGAACTTTTATTCATCGAGTTTTATCTTGGTACAATAGTAAGAACATTCAACTTGAACATTCTATCACACATGTATCCCTTGCCTACATACATTTCATTCTTAGACGGTACAAATTTATCGGATACAAACACTAGCTTAAAGCCATTTTTACTAAGAAGAGACCCTGATACTAAATTCTTTCGTATGTCTAGCACATGTAGGACATTGTTGAGGATGAACTCTTTCCCGGATGTCATCTTCAAAGTGACTTTGCCTTGTCCTTCAACCTTGGAACTTGCAGAGTTCCCCATATAAAGTTGTTCCCCGTTCAGTTCTTGATAGTTGGAGAACATGGTCCTATATGAACATACATGACGAGTGGCACCGATATCAACCCACCATTCCCTCTAGTTTCCAATCATGTTGCACTCAGAGACAACCACAGATAGATTCATTTCTTGCATCCATTCAGAAAGTATGTCTTTATCAATTATGTTGGCTTGAACATTCTTCTTTGACTTCTGACATTCACTTGAACGATGTCTGGCCTTTCCATAATTATAGCAATTCCCATTAAACTTCTTGGTTTTCTTGGAGATATCTCTACGCGGTGCATCATCGGAGATCTTTTGTTTTTTGTTAATAGCCTTCGATTCCGTTTCAACAAAATGGCTCCAAGTTGGACAATAGACCTTCTCTCGAATTTTCTATTATCCTCTTCAATCCTCAAACGAATGATCAATTCTTCCAAGTTCATTTCCATAAGTTTGTGCTTGAGATAATCTTTGAAGTCTCTCCACATAGGAGTGAGTTTCTCGATGATGGCAGCAACTTGGAAAGATGCACTTAATTCCATCTTCTCGGCATGGATGTTATGTAGTAGAACTTTAAGTTCTTGTATTTCACTTATCACCATTTTGAAATCCACCATTTTGTAATCCAGAAATTTATCGACAGTGAACTTCTTTGTGGCGTCCTCTGTCTTATACTTTTTTTTCCAACGAATACCATAGATCCTTGGCCGAGTCCTTCGAACTATACACTCCATAAAGTGTATTGTCCAATCTATTAAGGATATAATTTTTGCACAGAAAGTCCGAATGCTTCAATGCATCCAACACAATAATCGATTCACGATTGATGTCTCCTTGTACCGCTGGTGCAGTCTATTTCAGAAACTTTTCCAAATTTAGACTGGTAAGATAGAACAACATGTTTTGTTGCCATCTCTTGAAGTCCACACCTCCAAACTTTTCAGGTATCTCCCCATGTGGGATCGCAGTAGTTTGTAGTGGTATTGCCATAGGCGGAACCACATTGTTCATACCATGTTGACACGAAGTAGCCTCTACAGTACCCATTTCTGTTACTTAAACAGAAGATTAATGCAGCAACAATAAATGAGAAATAATAGTACACGAAGACTATTCCAAAAGATGACAAATACGGTTTGATTACATAAACAACCGTTTCTCGCTATCATATACACCCGGAACAACAATCTTAAGACAATATTATGTCTATATATATATATAAATGTACTATGAAAAACTAAAAATGCAGCCAAGAAGAAGAAGAAGAAAATGATAATCCGAGACAAGTGATGACACTTTCTCCTTAAGATAATATTGCTCCGCTATGGTGCTCATGGTTTTCGGCACTTGTCTCCCAAGATACAACGGATTCAACTTGTGGTAGCAGCACTTCAAACCACAAGTTTCGGTGAACTTTCGACGGAGTTTCCCTCTACAAAGAAGAAAACGATTTTTGAGTGTTTTGAAAGTGATTTACAAGAAGTTTTATGTAATGCTTAATGAAAATATGGTATGAGATGCAAAATAGACGTCCAAGGGGTCCTATATATAGAGGATATGGGGTTGTGAATGAAATGCCGCGCACCAAGCTCAACAACTCTTGCCAAAAGTCGTACCATTCACCGTCGCTGGCCTATCGCCATCGCCTCGCTCGAGCGATAAAAACAGTGACTTTTTCGCTAGTTTGTCGTTGGCCTATCGCTCGAGCGACAATCCAGCTATAAGCTAGCAACAACCTTAGTCAATTTTTCAGACAACTTTCTCTTTTTTCTTCCCAACTTTGGACTGCAAGTTCTCATTCATCTGGAATTGATTTTGAGATTCCAAATATATCACGACGATCTATTCGACGAGTATAACAAGTTGGTCTATTTACTTTTGTAATTTGACCATCGGATCAAGTCCGAATAGTTGACCGAAGTTGACATGAAAGTCATTTTTTTCAAGTTTTTGGTTTTGACACTTAACCTACTTTTCTATCTTCTAAACCAATTTCCAACAACAACATCGTATTATTGTTATACAGAAATGTTTTGATTTTATTCTACTTAATATTGTATAATACAATTTACAAAAATGTCATATATAAATAATTCTATATTAACATTCGTATGATAGAGATAATAACATCCCACTTAGTCTTTGAATCTATCATATAACATTAAGTTAATTTGACGAGCACAAGAAATAACATATCTTTGAATTGATATCTTTGTTTTTTTAAAGAATGATTTTTGAGTAGTTGCTATCAATCACAAAGCACTAACGTTAATGAGCAAACACTTGCTTGAGAAAGAGCCATGTTATCATTATTTTGGTTCTTTATCGCTTAATCGCACTTGGGAATATTTTGAATTTTCCTCAAAATATGATTAACTTTCAAGATATGTTGAGTCCTTTTGGACTGCAAGAAAATCATTTTCATTGATGGGATATCAAAAAAAAAACAATCTGAATCCTGTTTTGCATCCCACTCTCAATTTTGGCTTTTTTGTCTTTCAAATATTACAATTTCCCCCTTACAATGATGGTATTTGATGAAAGTAATGTTATTTGTACATCATTGTATACATACCTATGACTAGGTACAGAGAGAAATATTATAATAGTCGAGTTTCTTTTCTTTTCATCTCTATCTTTTCCCTCTTTCCCTCTCTTCATGTCATATATTTGTAGACCATTATGCACATAATGATGTACAAATAACATTACTCGTTGGACAATGATCGTGAAAAAACTTCGTAAATTGAACGTGAAATTAAAAAATTCAATGTTTTTAATTGTACTTTCCTAGAAGAAAAGAATCGTAATTTAAATACAAAAATTATAGAACTAAAATAAATAAATTTATTTTTTTATACTTTGTATAATTAAGTAGACATAACAGAATAGTAATAATTATCTAGAGACAATTAGGAAAAGAGGAATAAAATAGAGAGAGTCAAAACTCAAATAAATATTTTATTAAGAATCATGACCTATTTTTTATTGGTTATAATTAGGGCCAAAACCTTGTTTGGTAAGCATTCAATGAGACAAAAATATCAAACGAATGAAAAAAGTGCAAAGAATATGGAGTAATCAAATGTTGTCATGTTAAAACCTTGTCAGAAAAATTCAATGGGATCAAACTTGAGCGAATAAAAGAGAGTACAAACATTTCCACTTATTCAGTAAATGAAAATCCTTAAATCGGGTAATCAATAATTTTTGTGCCAATGTTTTCAATATCACAATTATGGTGAAATATGTTCCATGTTGTCTTATTATAACTTTTATCCGATAGATCAATACTATCTTCATAAAAGATATTTACCAATCCTTGACAGAATCAACAAGCTTACAGAAGCCTATATTTATGGTTTACAAAAGTTTCATGTGAATGTTGATAGAGGTCTATTTGGATTAAGTTGACAAAAGTACCATACCAACTAGATTGATAGAATCTAATCCGGAATGATGAATTGTATAGTTTTATAGGAATTATATATATCTTTTCCTTTCCTTTCCTTTTCTTTTTAAAAAAAAGATGAATTTGATAGTTCTGATGATGGACATTATGTTACTAAAATTTGACGAGTAATTTATTCCACAATTCGTATATACACACAGTAATGCCACCTAGGATTGACTTTTATACATCACCTTGACACAATCAAAAGCTATGTCTAGCGAGGTGTTTATAAACATGGGTAAATGTGTGATTAAGATGTGAGTTCTATGAAACGTATAGAGAAAAAATAATGGTTAAGTCATTTCTATATCAAAAGTGTACCTTACTTTTGACATCACCTAAGTTGACATGATTTGATTAGTGAAAAAACTGTTTATTTTTTTAAATTGTTCAATAACGTGTTGTCAAGTGACACAATGTAAAAAATGAGGTAAAAAGTGATGTTCATGTATGATGATTATTTAAATTTTAGTATCAGATAAATAAGAATTCACTCTAGTTTACTTGTTCATGCGATATTGCAATTTACTTTTGGGTAAGAAGAAAAAGATTTTGGTGCAAAAACTTGCTTGATATTGATTTTACCCACCATTCAACATTACGATTGAGTTCATCTAGCGATGTCCCATTTGAAACTAGATAAAAAGAATGCTCCAAGTCCCTCTTTGATAGAGATTTTTTAGAATAGATTTGTAAAGAGTTTATTATTATTATTATTATTATTTTTTATAAATGTGTTTAAAAGTATGTAAAAGTCACAGGTCCAAATTCAAAATTATTTCATTGATAGAATGCATGATTAAAAATGAATTCGAAAAAAAATGAATTTTAAAGAATAGAGATCAAACAAAGACTTAAGATTTGTTGTAGATTGTACTCGTCTATACGTGCAATTGGCAAAGAATATGCACTCAATCACTTTATAAGAATGTGTTTGATTGATATTATTTTTCAGGAAAAATGTAATTTTTCACCCAAATTCCTACTTTTGGGATGTTTGGTTGACAATTTTTTCTATAAAAAATATTTTCTAACTTTTGGTCATATGACCATATTTTCCTAAAAAATAAATAAAATATTTTCTTTAGAGTGGTTATTTTTATTTTCCAAATAATTTACTCTCTATTTCTCTCTCTCATCTATCCCATCTCTCTTATCTATCATTCAATAAAAAATGGACAAGTATAAGAGCTTGTTCTCTTTTCCGTTTTGAAGCCGTTTTCTGTTTTGATTTTTCGAAACAGTGAAAACGCATTTTCTTTCCTATTTTCGAAAACGTCTTTTTGAAAACAATAAAATTTACAAAGAAAACTTAAAAAGACAAATCTGTCGTTTTGGGTGTTTTCAGTTATAACTTGAATTTTGAGATTTTTTTTTATTTTTCAAAACAATTCTTAAAAATGGAAAAAAAAAAGATACGTTTTCAACAATCTCAAAATGGACACTTAAAACACAAAATCCAAAATGAATTCAAAACAAAAAGCACAAAACTGAAATACGAAGAGAATATCCCCTAATATTTTCTAGGTTGAAAATTAAGTCTTTATTTGATCCCCATTATTTTCAAAATATATTTTTTCTATTATTTTCAACTACATATTTTCAATAAAATATTATTACAATCAAACCCAAAAATTTTCTTTATTTTTTAACTGCACATTTTCTATCAACTTACTATTTCAAAATGTATTTTTGTCAAAAGATGAGGCTCAAGCATGCTCTAAATCAATTAAACGCATTTAATTAATAATTTACATATAAATAAGTTCATTACTTAAAATTTATTTTCATTCCATATAAATTTGATGCTCGCAATCGAACGGACCATAATTGATTTGAAATGCAAGGCATTGACATTGCAACTGATCAACACCAAGATACATTAGTGGGAGGGACTTGGACCACTTTTCAAGCATTTAAAATCACATATGAAATCTCTAGTAAATATAGTACTTACGGGACTGAAAAGCGTTATAAAAAGATTTTAACTTATTTCTTAATCATTATTGTCTAATCGTATTTGAACAAATTTCCAGAAGTGGCAATTCTGTAAGTACCTTTATAAGCAAATGTTTTACTTTCATGTCTTAGCACCACCAAATTTATGAAAACTTTACTGGTCAAACCTTTTAAAAAAATGTCTTAATTGAAGCATATCTAAGCCGCCCCCACTTTATTTATTTATTTATTTTTTTCAAAAATGCATTTTGAAATAGTGATTTATTGGAGAATTTGTGATTAAAAAATAAGGAAAATTTTTGTGTTTAAATGCAATATTATTTTATTGAAAAATGTGTGATAGAAAATAAAATGGATAATGAAAACCACACAAGGACTTGATCTAATAGAATTTGGTTAACTAGTCCAATATGTTGAGTACACTTGACCAAGCATGCTCGAAAACTTGTTGAAAGATAATAAAAAAGAAAGAAATGTTCCTCTAAAAGTGATTCTATAGCATTTGATTAAAGGTCGTTAGACATTACTTTTGAAAAGTCAAAATGAGTTTTTGAGATTAAAAAACAACTTTTGGATCCGTTTCATTAATTTTATGAAAGTATTTCTTCTGGTTAGATGATTTTTAGAGGAAGCTAATCCAATATGACTTTCTCTAAAAGTACTTCTGAAATAAGAAGTGCTTTTAAAAATTAGTTTTCATATAAAAATTAAAGTAATTTATTTCAAAATCTTTTCTATAGAAAGTACAGGCAAAAGCAAAGGCAAAAATTATGTCAAACGGACCCTAACTTAATTTGATTGATACAAGGAATATTAATGTATTTTTCATTCGATATTTCTCCATGAATAATGTTAAGTGTACAATGTACACTTAGTTTGACATCACCCATGTTTTCAAGCAAAATTGTTGGCGGGGTTTTTTTTAACATCCAATGATGTGCCGTCATGTAATACAATATAAACAATGATGAAAAAAATGATGTACATAATTATTTCTCCATTATGATTTTCTGTGTGGTAAATATCAATCAAAATGCACTAACTTTATGAGCAAGCACTTTCTTTGGAAAAGAGCCATGCTGCCATTGTTTGGTTCTCTATCACTTGATCGCACTCAAAATTTTACGAATTTTACCCATAAATTGATCATTTTCTTCTTTTTTGAACATTTGTTTGGCAAGTTTATAAAATATAATAATAGCGAGTCTAATGAAATGTGTCAATAACAATGAATAATAATATGGTAAAAATTATTTTTTTGACTTTTATAAATTTATATCCAAATATAAATGTATCATTGCCAAGCCCACTTAAAAAGTCACTTTTGTCATCTGAAAATCAGTTTGTGTCCAGTAAGGATTGACTAATCATTTTATGATATTTTGAACGACCCAATCCAATGGTTTAAGAGCGGAATTTTTGTAGAGATTAAATTAAGGAAAAAATTCTAGAATATGTAACTAATTCTTCATAAGAAGCTTACATGCGATGTTAGTACCCAACCTGACATCTCCCACGCCGACAAATTTAAGCTAGATATTATTTCCCACTTTACAACGTCAAAATGGACACCTATACCCTGTTCGAGAGCCATTAATTCCTTGTAATGTATTATAAAATAGTAGATTAATGAAAATTGTGTAGTTAAAAAGTAAGGAAACTTTATTGATTTGTGTGTAAAATATTTTATTACGTGAATGTGTGGTGGAGAATGATACTTTAACAAATAATTTAAAATTTTAAAGGATGATAAACAGTGGCATAGAATGAGAAGAAGTTCCGTCAAGAAGTAACATGATATGAGGGTGTTTGGTAGAGATTAAAATTATATTTTTTTATAGATTTTGATAGAAATTTTTGAAATGTATGGTTGAAAAATTGTGGAACCTATGAAATATGTGGTTGATATTGATTGTTTGACTTTGACTTGAATTAAAATCAAATTTTAATTCAGACCAAACATGGGCGTATTACTTAAGTCAATCACCTCGTGAGAATTTTGGCATGCAAGGTTGATAATGCCAATCAATTTTATTAATTGCTTTTGTATATTCTATTTTGCATAACCTACACATAATTTTATTTTTTGCCTTGGCTTACCACCATCATAACATTTAACTTTTTATTGACTTGTATATATCTGGTGACCTGTCATGACCTTTATATCTCATCAATTTTCTTCTTCTATTTCTTGAAGCGTAACAAAAACATGCCCTGAAGTGTTTGACGAGACTTTGGTATTGTAGGCTCGATAATTCGTGTATTATCAACTTGCCAAAGTTACAAGAATTTAGGAACAAAAGAAAGCTTTATAAACTATTTTATATACAGTTTGCAACACTAATTTCTGAAGGCCCTAAACTGAATTGCCTCAGTCCAAACTCAGTGCAAAATGTTGCCACTTTCATCCTATTACGGTACTACCCTACTTGTCCGCTTAAAAAATGTTATATATAAGCAAACAACAAGAGGAAAAACTTAACCTCATAATCCCTTCTTATCTGATAGAATCAGCTAAATATACCTAAATTTGATGATTTCGTACTAAACCTTCTTGTTGTAAAGGTGCAATCCATATAAGAACTTCTTGGGGTGGTGGGATTTCTGGTGCTGATGGACTGACCTGGTTGCATTTTACTAATTTTTGGCAAGTTTCAATTAGGCAGTGCCTACAGGTAGGGCAAGAAGAGTGTGAATTCAGCCATTTGTCGATGCACCGGACATGGAACCCATGGTTGCACTTAGGCAGGACCCGAACGCGTTCTCCTGTAGCAAAATCTGAGAGGCATATTGCACACTCAGTGTTCAGACCTGGAAGGTTGAGATCACTGGTGTAACTTATTGTAGGGAATGTTTTGAGGACCTTTTTCTTTATTCCTGTGTTGGCTATGCGTGCAGACGAGGCATCATCGGAGGATACTAAACTCGAGCACCTCAGTGCACATTTTATGATGAAATTCAATCCAAGTGAACAAATTAAAGCACACAAGAGGACTGATAAGATCATTACAACATTTGCATCGAATGAATTGTCCCTAGGTTCCATACTGGACGGGGAAACTGCTTCTACGGTTGATAATGATGGTGAACTATAAAGAGGAGTGTGGAGTAACAATCTTCTCGAGTGAATGACAATAGATGAACGGAAGTAAATGGAAGGGGTAGCCATTTTTTCCCTTTGTTGAGTGTGATGAATTTTGTTGAAGATAATTTATGTGGAGGTAGTTGCACATGAGGGAATATATAGAGGGAAAAAGTTAAAAGGTTGGATCAACTTTTGGAGTATTAAATGACCTAAAATCTGTATTTTCAAACTAATCTTTATATTGTGAAAAGATTCTAAGCTTTGAAGCCTTCTTATAATTGATTTTTCCTGTATCTGCATTTGGATCCTCCACTAAGCTTACCAATTAAACATGGGCCCAACCCACTATCTCGATAGCACAGAACGAATCGGCCGTACGGAGCCTAAGAAGGGAAGAGGAAGTTCCCTCTTTATGGTGACATGGAGAAAAAGAAAAAAAAAAAAAGAAGAATTTCTAGTATGTTGCAATTGCTTTTTTAAATGTGTGAGTCCCAAAGTGGACACTTGAGGGGCTCCTACTCCAGGTTCCAATTCTTTGTATTGAATTTCAAAAAGTTTGCAAACAAGTTTTTTTCGATGTCAAAGATAGTATTGGAGTGCGCCCGAGCTCAATTAGAAAAGCTCGGGTTAGTTCCATACAAGAACCAGCACAGCCCAGAGGGGTTTTCGTTCTAAAGAACAACGATGCTTGGAGAAATTCAGCTCTCACAAACTTCACATAGGACTAAAATGCCTTTTTCTCAACTTATCTATTAGATCTCAACGCAACTATAGTAAATAACTTGTTAGCTGAAATCTGTCCTTTTTCTAAAAAAAAATTGCATTCTTGCGTGTTACGTCTGAAAATGGTCCCTTGAGAATCCAAGATACCGTTTGTTTATGAAGATCTTAGCTACAAGTTGTCTGATTGCAATATCTAACAAAGTCCTTTTGATTAATTAAGAAGTGGTTTACAGCTAAAGTAACATATTTAGCAATCTAATTAGATCTTCTAAAAACATTATCTGCTACCTTAAAAAAATCAATTGCCGTCTAGTGGTAGCCTTATAAGGTTAAGAATGTTGTCTTCAACCAATTTATCTACAACTCATGTTACCCTATAACAATGCCTACTTTGCTGGATATTTTATATATATACACAAAAGTTATCTTAGCTAGGCTGCTAATGGCTGTGTTCATCTTTGTCATTATATTATCACCTTTTTATCACTTTAATTGCTTGACCAACCATATTCCGTTCTTTAACTAGGTCGAGAACTACTTGCCCATGTACTTTTATCGTACATAAGATATGTTTCAAGTTATTTTTTCCAAAATGTGTAAATCCCTGAACACAAGTGGTAGTTCTATATGGGGGTGTGGCGGGGTGGTGTGGGGAGGGGGAGGGGGCTTAATCAGGAGGCTTATCCACACATTAATATTCACAACTTGTTACCTACATATTATTCATACATTTTGTCGAATTCGCAACTTATAAATACTTGAAAATACTGTCAAACAAGCAATAAATTTTTCTTTGGTTTGTAAAGGCATATGCATTATTGCAGCTAGAATACAAAAAATAATATCCTTTTAACACACGTCTCTTATTTATTGGATTACTAGAAAACCACATGGGCTAAGCCTTAAAGTAGCAACACCCTTAAAACTTTTTATAGTATTTTTATGAGATTCATAATTATTTCTTGCACCATAAACAAAAAAAAAAAAAAAGTAAGGTCCAAATGCTAATTTGCACTAACTTTCTCCACGTTGGAGAGTGGGTTCTCTCTCTTGTTAATTTGGTGGGTGGTGGGACTGCAAATTGTACATACTGCCTTTGTATTTCAATATTATCCTTTCACACTCCAGCAAAATCTAGAGTGCAGATATTCCACAGCTCGTCTATTTTTGCTATTAGAGAGAGTACTGGCATTTGTTGAACTCGGGAGGTCATGTTGTTTTAGTCCTGTTTTATTGTAATTTTTTAGAATAAATTTTGCAAATTTTTTTTTAGAGAATACGATGTTAAAAAGTAGAGAAAAGTTATGTGTCCACATATAAAATCATTTTATTGGAAAATTGTTTAGTTGAAAATGAGTTTGTAGAAAAATAAATTTTATAAAATGAGAACCAAACATGGATTTCTTAAATAAAAAAAATTTGAAAACATGGAAGTAGTAATTTTTTAGAATAAAATTTATGAAAAGTGATTTTTTTTGGAGAATGTATTGTTAAAAAGTAAGGAAAAATTATGTGTTTACGTGCAAAATTATTTTATTGAAAGAACATGTAATTGAAAATGAGTTTGTAGAAAAATAAATTTAAAAAAATGAGAACCAAACATGAACTTCTTTTTTTTTTTTTTTTAAAAGAAAGAAAATTGAAAACGTCTTCAAATGGAGGTGGGAAACTCTCTTTCTTAACTTTTGTCGCATAAGCAGGTTTACGAAATTCTTAGAGATTTTTTTTTAATGGTCTCAAAGAGAGAATATTTAGCGAGCAATAGTTCTTGAGCAAACTGTGGCTTCACACAAAATTTTGTTGAAGGCTTTATATAGCCTCCGATTGAGACTTTGAGTTTCGTTTTAGAAAAAACAATTATTTTTTTAAAATTTATTTTTAATTATACATTCTCCCAATAAAATAATTTTGCACATAAATCAAATAAAAATTCATATTTATTAGCTAATTTTTTTTTTAAATAAATTTTTATAAAATCTATTTCATAAAAGGAGACACTCAAACATGGAGTTATTGTTATTATGGTTTGATAGATCCTACTAAAATTAATAAAATCCTATGTTATATATATGCCTCATATGGAGTGGAACACATGATTATTGGATCAAAATGGCCAATGTCGTAGCAGAACGCAATGAGGGGAGCAGAGCCCATTAAACAGAACAGAGCGAAGCGACGACATAAGCCACTCCTAATCTTCTCGTGAAGGATTTTCCGCAAATAATTAAGGATTTGAGTCTCTCTCTATCTTGAAAATTTGCGAGGAATCTCATTCAGGGTTGAGGTTTCTTTCCATGTTGCTTGGGAGATGGGTTGTGTGGACCACTTCGTTGCTGTACATATATTTGAGTCGATGCATTGTGACTTCTACATGCGGCCTATCTAGTATGTAAATCTAATTTGAGCACGTGACTACAAAACTTGATGTCTAAAGCAATTTCATTATGGTGTTTTTAGTTTTATAGAACTTTCAAAAGTCGAAAGTTGGTTAATGGATGTGTAATGCTTGGAAGCGATGTACAAAGTTATATGCTTACATGTGCATAGATTATTGAGACTGATGCACGTCTAAGATAAGTTATATTTAAAATTTAAATTCACAAAGCCTTTCCATTTCCTTTATGAATGTCTCTTGATATGGGGTTTATCTTAGAGCAAGTCCTTGCGAGAGATTCTTGAATTGAAGTGGATTTACAAGTGTTTCTTACGGACTACAATAGTGTGTCGTGGCTATGCACAATTTTTTTTGGTTATTGAATAATAAGTCCATGACCTTTACTAATTCTTACATTTATACCCCTAAATTTTTTTCCATCAAATTCTCATTCTCAACACAAATTGTTCCCAATGATAGTTTCTACCAAAAATTTCAATATGGTATCGAACGACAAGCTGAAGAGGTGCAAACTAGACTTGAAGAAAAGAGGGATGACTAATAGATAAAACTTGCCTCCTATCAACGAAAAACGACCTACTGTTACAATGCCAAAATCAAAAAAGGTTATTCTGCCTAGGTATTCTGTACTGAGAAAGGTCTTCTTCTCCATAAAGGAACCAAGCATTGACACATTAGGTCCCAACTGGGAATGCCCTTATTGCATCATGGAAGAGTTACGTCTTGGTACTTACAAAATCGAAGATCGGATGGAAAGGCTCATTCATCCGTGGAATGTTGAATACCTAAGGAAATATTATCAATGAGCAAGTCCCATCTATTCGGCTGGATGATCTTTCCCAGCTCTGTAAGCTTGTAATGATAAATAAAAACATTTTCTATCACCAAATGTTCACGCTTCGTCATTAGGGAAATTCACTTTGTAAGGAAAGATGGGAGGCGCCTCAGCCAGCTGGTTCCTCAACCAGAGTCCCCAACTTCGAATCCTTTATGAATATTATGCCTCATACGACTGCATCAACCACCTATGAAAGTCCTTGACATGGATGTGCATTCCCCATGCAAAAATGTTTGCTTCGTAAGGCCGCGCATCGATATAGGGTCTATTTCTAGGTCCAATACCTCTTTCCCTTTGTTGAGATGATTGTTGAGGAGGGACTACTTGATTTCCATATCCGCTTGGTGTAGGCTCTTCATAGGCTAAGGTTGATATCGCATTCAGATTAGCTGAAGTTAGAGCTTAGCCCCGAAATAGGGACGATTTGATGTCCAGCTTAGGTCCATTGTTGGTTTACCAGGTGAGAGATTAGCCCTTGACCTCTTTGCCTTTGAGGGAGTGGGAGACCACTAGTTGCCTTGTTGCAGTGATCGATCATCTCTTTTTTTAACCGTTGAATTCGAAATTCTAATCCTTTTTTGGCACATTTTCTTGGAAAAATTCATCTTTTCATGAACTTTTGAGATTTTTTTTTATGGTATATGAATAATAATCTATAAATAGGAGAGGGATTTCATTCTAAAACACAATCAAATCATCAATTCAATCTATGATACTCGAACTTTGGTAAGGTATGTATCTAAGTGTCAGATCTTTTATTTTCTAAAATGTAGGATATGGGGACGAGGCTAAAAATAGTCTAAATTTCAGATACACGTACGTCTTTCAAACTTCAATTTTTTTTTTTTTACTAATCTAGGATTTTAGTTTGAATAGACCAAAATTAATTCATAATAAAGGAAATGTGTATTTAATAAGGGGTTAAGACGAATAAAATAGAATTTTGGGGGTGTAGTTTTCAATTACGAGAATTATTAAAGGGTAATTAGCACGTAACGTCCACACCTTTCATTGTTATTGTGGAAAACGTTCACACCTTTCATTTTTTTTTTTGGCATTTTCACCCTTATTTTCACATTTCATTGTGCAAAATTTCATTTTCACCTATTTTCTCAATTAAAAATTATGAAATGACCAATATACCATTCTCTTTAAATAAAACAAAAAGAAAATGAAAAAAACTAATTGCAATCACAGTCCCCAATTTTTTTAAAAAGTCAAAATAAGTCCCAAATAAATTATCAAAAGGGGTAATTAGCACATAATGTCCATATCTTTCACTATTATTGCACAAAACATCCCTACCTTTTATTGTTTTGCCATTTCACCATTAATTCAGGGGCGGAGCCAGTGGTGGGCTGCACTGGGCTGTAGCCTAG
>CAIGRP010022898.1:0-12698 GCA_903798385.1 Fraxinus cuspidata | reverse complement strand
TTATCGTCATATATTGATTTTATTTGTTTAATTATCACATTTTGTTAATCAATGTCTTACATTTAGTTTAGGAAGAGATTAGGGACTAATAATGCAATTTTGTTATTGTTAAGCAATAAGGTCTCGGAGCATCTTAAAAGATTCGTTAAATATAAGATATTCTTTATTTTAAAGAGTCAACCTTTAAAATTATGTTTCAGGAAACGCTTTAAATTAACATGTTATTTAGAGTAGGCCTGGGCAAAAAAAAAACCAAAAAAATCGATCAAATCGAACTGTCTCGGGCTGGTTTGGTTTGATTTGGTTTGGATTTTTTTTTCTTTTAAATAAAATTATGGTGGGTCGGCTTAGCCATGGTTTGAAGTCTCAAACCATTGGTTAACCGAACTCATCTAACTCATTTATATGTTTACCTTTTTAAAAATATATATATTAATTGAAAATAAGTCATAATCTCATAATCATATCTTGATTACTTCCAATGTATGATGTTACCAATAAGTAATAGCATTGAAAATTTACTTTCACGAGTTCATTATGTTATACTCAACATTTTTTCCTACTCAGGTAATTAGGTTATATAATGCATAAAAAAAAAGAACAAAATTTTTAAGTTTTCTATTAATCTTTCTCTATTAACCTAATTTTACTCGTTAATCAATAATTCTTATAATATAAAGTTATTTTAGTTCTTGTAATTTAAGTGGGCCCAAAATTTAGACAATTTTTCAAAAATCAATTTGGACTAAAAGTCAAGACCGGTTTGGTTTGGGTTAGTTCGGTTTATAAGTGGGTTGTTTGGGTTCAAATTCACCCAAACAGACTAATTTGATTTTAGTTTTGAGTTGGAGTCGAAACCGACCCAAACCAAACCGTGTCAGGCCTAATTTAGAGAGTGGGTTTGGTTTTCTAAATTTAGAAAGTCAAACTCACCCTTTATAATAATATATATTCAAAGAATTTCATTTTTTTTTAAGTATAATAATTTGGAGGGAAAATATTGAAAATAAAAGATAAGAAAAAGTAATAAATATTTTTTGAGAATAATAAATTAAGTGTTAAATATAAGTAGTCTGTTGAAGTAGTTAATAATAAATTAAGTGTTAAATATAAGTAGTCTGTTGAAGCAGTTAAAATTTTTTAGTCTCTAAACGTAGAGGTGTTCTCTAAATTGTAGAATATGCTCTTTAAAAATATAGAGTCTCTTAAAGATGTTCTAAGATATTCGTAACACTAGTTTTGCTTGAGTGGTTTTGCTTTGATTATGGAGTATTATGATTGTAAGAGTTTTCTCTATTTTGGATTCAAATTAGCATAGATAGTGTCAGTATATATAAATATATATTCTTGATTTATCTTCTTAAATCAGAATTCATTGATGATTAGTCTAATTAGTCTTAATTAGTTAATTTGTAATTAGTATCAATGAGTATTATTACCTTTTGTGGTTGCCTCCTCCTTTAAAAGGCCGACCTCATGTACGGATTATACACACATTAAAAAATGCAGGTATTCTTTACTTTTCTCTTCTTTCTCCATACTCTTCTCATTTTAACATGGTATCCGAGCCATCTGTTCCTTGAATTTTTATGTTTTACTATCAAAAATGGAGTTAACAATGTTCTCTTTTCTTAGTGGTTTCTAGTTATTGTTCTTTCATCAATTTCGAGGCTTCTGTTTATCAATGTTTTGTATTTTAGTATCTCTAATCGATTCATAAGCTTCCCGTGATTTATTTGATGGAAACAATATCAGTGACCTCCATTTGTTCTAATTTAGTTATCACTGTTCATTTATAACTTCTACTAGTGTTGTTAACATTACTTATCATATCGATATTATTTTTGGATGTCACCAACTACAATATTTGGACCTATTTGATGTCGATCTTTCTAATTGATCGTAGCTCGTAGCTTTTTATTAGTGGAAACAAAATAGAACCAACAAGAGAAAGAATTTGGCAAATTGATAGAATTGCTCTAGCAATGCTACTGTCCAATTTCAGTTGGAGTCCAAATTTTATCATTTACATCAAGAGACCAGACAATCCATTGCTGAGTTTTACTCTCAGGTTAGTAGTTTCTATGATTAGCTCTATTGGGCTGATCCATTTTTTCCTAATGATAAATTTATAGATCTCTTCTCAAAGTATCGGGGATCGTCGACAGTTCATCCGTTTTATTATGCATATTCGAGATGATTTTAAAAATACTAGAGTCTCATTGCTTCATTGCTCTCCACTGCCAACACTTGATGTTGCTCTTATAGAGCTCATTTCTGAATAGACAAACCTCGTCGAGTTCATTCTCCTGATCTTGTTAGAGGCGTCGTACCTAGATTTGTTTCTACAGTTGTGGCTACTGCTTCTTCCAGGTCGCGTCGTTTCATTGGTTAATGTCACTAGTGTAAGGAATAAGGTTATTGAATTTCTTATTGCTCCAAGAAAAGGGCTAAGGATACGAGAGATGCTCAGAAAGCTAAAGTACATACCTCTACCCCCAAGATTGTTGCTGCTGCATTATCCATCTCTCCTATCTCTTATTACAGATGATCTTGAGGTAATTGTCCATCAGGTTTAATCCCCCACTCCCATTGTCTTGACCATTTACATCTTTCTCTTGGTTTATTGTCTCAGTCTAATGCAATATCTAATGCAATCATATGACCTGTGATTCGTCTTTATTATTTGAGAAGAAATTTGTAAATCCAATCCTTATCATGATGGTTCCCCATATATATGTAGGCAATATTGTTTCCATCTCTACCTCTATTCTTTCAATTTGTAATACATATCTTATTCTAAAATTATCCCTCAATCTTCATTCCGTTGGACAAATTGTTGAAAACGGTCTTATTTTAATCTTTTCTGACAAATGGTGTGATTTGCAAGATTAGAAGACAGGTCATCCAATTGGGACAGTGCGTAAAGTTTGTCGTCTTTTTGAGTTTTCCTTCTTGCAAGTTCCTAATTCATGTTATGTCCAACATTTTGCATCAGTCGCCTCTTCCAATCCTTGGCATTCTCATCTCAATCATACATATTTATATCGTGTTCAGTCTTTAGCATCTTATGGTTATTTAGGAATAGTTAATTTTAACTCTTGATTGTGTATCCTGTCAATTGAGAAAATGGTACTACAAGAAAAATGATCATTTGCAACACTAAAAATGCAACATTTGTTATTTAAGTGTTGCTAAAGGGTTCTGTCGCGACATTTTAATAAGTGAATGTTTCCATTGGTTAACATAATTGAGTTTTGGCCACATTTTTTAAATGCATGTTGCTAATATCACCTTTTACAATGTTTATTAAATGTTGTTAAAATCTGATTTTACAACAACGTTCACTAAACGTTGCTAAAACTCATAATATTTAGCCTTTTGCAACATTCACTAACTGTTGCAAAAAGTTTCACTTTTGCAACGTTTATTTAATGTTGTGAAAAGTTTTATTTTTTGCAACGTTTGTTGAACGTTGATAAAATCTGATCTTAAAACAACATTTAGTAAATATTACTAAAACTTGTAATATATAGCATTTTGCAATGTTCACTAACTGTTGCAAAAAGTTTCACTTTTGCAACGTTTATTGAATGTTACGAAAAGTTTCATTTTTCGCAACGTTTTATTAACTGTTACGAAAACGTAAATATTGTGAAAAATAGCCACAACCCATGACCCAACCAAAATTCACCCGATCCAAAAAAAAAAAAACATATTGGGACTTGCATTTTTCATCAAACCTCAATGAAGTTTCGTGCTTCCAATTATTTACCCATCTTCTCTATGCCTCTTTCGGCGTCCCTGTCACCTCCAGCGGTATATTTCTATCCCATGTCAGGCCTTATGATGATTTATATCTGTTGAATTTATTACATTTCTCTTGAACGCATGAAACAAATCACAAAACTCACATAATTATCGTGCACTATAATCGAGGAGGCAATTAATTCATATAAATCATTCTATTTGTATATGTCGAATTTATTTCTCTTCGATTGAATCCATGAAACCAATCACCAAACTCACATAATGATCGTGCACTATAATCATGAAGGCAATTAATTCATATAAATCATTCTATAATCCAAAAACATGTTTTTGCGTCAAATATATAAAAGTAAAGGTCAAAACATCAAATTACAATGTTCATCGTATACCTAGCACTAATTAACTGGTGTAAGAAACTTGACTACGCTCTATGGGCTTACAGGACAGCATTCAAAACACCTATAGCCATGTCTCCATATCGATTGGTTTTTGGGAAAGCATGTCATTTGCTAGTTGAGTTGGAGTACCAAGCATACTGGGCAGTCAAGAATTTGAACTTTGATTTGAAGGCAGCTGGTAAAAAGAGATTGCTGCAATTGAATGAGATTGATGAATTCCGACTAGAAGCGTATGAGAATGCAAAACTTTATAAGGAGCGCACCAAAAAATGGCATGACATTAATATTCAGAGATAGAAGTTCGTGGTAGGGCAACAAGTCCTGTTATTCAATTCAAGACTCGAGCTTTTCCTTGAAAGGTTGAGGTCAAGATGGTTAGGGCCATATACAGTCAATAAAGTGTTTCCATATGGAGCAGTTGAAATCACTCACGATAGCAAGGAAACATTTAAAGTAAATGGGCAGCGATTGAAACCTTATTGGAGCGGTAATTTTCTAAAAAAAAAAAAAACGTCTACCGTCTATCTCAGCACACCGGAGTGAATCAACCGAAGTACAGTCGAGCTATAGACTATAAACTAGCACTAGTTGGGAGGCAACCCAACATATTATTCCCTTTTATTTATTCCACTTTATGCACTAGATTATAAATTTTTCATGTTTTACAAATTTTTAGGCATATTAGGTTATTTATCGTCCCTCGGGATCATTTAGAGTCTATGCATGGTCCAAATTGGTCTTGCATGTGTTGTGCATAAGCTTGGGGAAGTTGAAATGGGATTCCATGTTTCGATGCGAAAATCATGCATTTAGAGGCAAAACGATGAAAATTGGGATTTTCGAAATCAACATGTGTTCAAGTTTAAAAATGTTTTTGGAACCAAATTCTGGGCATTCATGTACTCTTAATGGTTTAAAATGTGTTTTGACAAGTAGTTGGGGCATTGGAATGTCATTTTGCAATGTGGATTGAAAACCGAGTTGTTCATGAAAATTGACCACTTGGGAGTCATCGGCCTAAAGCTCGTAAATGAGTCAATAGAAATATACCTTTGATGAAAGGCAAATAACTCAATTTAGTCTTAAAGATTGAAGTAATAAAAAATATAGGAGAATCTCGACTTGTTAAAGTGCGATAGTAAGATCTATCCAAACTAAGAAATGATAAGGAATAAAATTGAATAAGTTCAATTTAGGATACACCCCGAGAAAATTGAGTAAAAATAATAAGTTTGGGGGGTGTGCATCTCTCAAGTGAAGTAAGGAAATATTTAACTGCTGTGGGTCAAGTGTTAAGCCAATCATGAGTTTAATATGCTGGAATGAGTACACACAGGTCAAGTGTACATGTAACAGGTAGAGATTGATTGATTTTGCTGTGTTAAAATTGTTCATTTAATTTATTACTAAAATCCAATCCTGAGACACGGCTAGTTGTCAAACCATGTTTTTGTGGAATTAAGTTACAGCTTTGTTAGAGGACAAACAATAGTTCAAGTTTGGAAGAGTTGATAAATGCATTTTATACACTTATTTCGGTTCACANACTAAAATCCAATCCTGAGACACGGCTAGTTGTCAAACCATGTTTTTGTGGAATTAAGTTACAGCTTTGTTAGAGGACAAACAATAGTTCAAGTTTGGAAGAGTTGATAAATGCATTTTATACACTTATTTCGGTTCACAAACATGGATAATTGTCAATAAATATATGGAATATAGCTTAATTCTATGTAATTTGTGTTTTGCAGGACAACAATGATGAGTATGACGAAAATTATGAGAAAATGACCAAAATGAAAGAAAACCAAATTTCAGGAACTAATGTACAAATAATTAAAAGATAACTCGGAAGAGGGAGTGGAGATGTGAAGATGTCGAGGACTAATTGAGCATGAAATTAACACATTGGATGAAGAAGACATGGGAAACAAAGTCGAGGTTGGAGTGACGAATTTTGAGGACTAAACCGCAAGAGTTGTAAAGTAATCTCTATACGGTCGCATAGCTTAAAAAGCTATGCGGTCAGATAGAGATCTCCAGCAAAAATAAAGATGCAACACAACACTTCTATGCGGTCGCATAGCACAAAAAATTGGCGAATTTACTGATTTCCTATTTTGATTGAAACACTTTCGGAAACTAATTATGGGATGCATATTTAAACACTAGAGCCATTCAGAAGTTGAGGGAGAGAGATTTTGAAGGTTTTAAGAGAGAAAATGAGGCACAAACAAGGAGAATGACATCACGATGCGAAGATTTAATTCAAGAATCAAAATTGGTAATGTTGTTCTTCATTGATTTTTCTGATTTTCTTTGTTCTGTCATGTTAGGCTAAATTAATTATGTACTAGGGTTAGATGAACTATGTAATATGATTTTCAATTCTTAGTTTTACGCTCTTGACAATCAAAAACACGTTTTGAATAATTGAATGATTTATGAGTTTCTTTTTCTCCATGATTATTGTATACGTAATTGTGTGAGTTTGGTGGCTTATTTCATGCATTTGAAAGAGGCGAATATGTTTGACGTGATATATATCATCATAGGGTCCGATAGGAGATAGAAATATACTGTTATGCCCTATGTGAATCGTTAATTGTTTATAAAATCTCATGCATTCTTGTATGTTTGCATCCGTCATAGAAATATAGTCAGGTGACATATTGGAATATGTTTAATTTTACTCCAGAGAGACTATTAAATAATTTAGGAGCATTGATTCTTTAATATTTCAATCGTGTGTCAAGGTGTAGAATTAGGTTTAGACAAGAATATTACGTAGGGATTCGTGATCCTAGTACATTCATCATACATTTGAAAACTCCAAATTACATTAAACAACATTTGCATTCCGTTAGTTAAATCATTCATCCTAGCATAATTAGATAATTTAGTTATAATTTAATTACAACAACACTTCAATTTCATAATTTCAGTTAAGGTCACAATAATTTGAATTAGAACTAATCAATCATTGTGGGACAATACTTGGACTCAAAAATTCCACTTTATTACTTGTAACGAATCATACACTTGCGGTGATTTTAATTAGACTTATTTTCGTGAACAAGTACCAAGCTTACTACTTTACACTTAGTTTTAGGATAAACTTGGTAATATGCTACCATTGGTAAAATCCGGTTATGACTCTTGAATGATATAAATTACTTAGAAATTTTGAAATTTGTGTTTGCATGTTGTTGCGGTTGAGATGAATCTTTTAACTCTTTTTGGATTGAAAGAGAAGTGATATCTAAAAGGAAATTTATATTCATTATTGAATTTTTACTTTCTGATGAGTTGCGGTTCAGATAGCTTGTGTTTTGAATATGAGGTTCCTACTTCCAAAGAGTTGGTAGACACTTTGATTTTTGTAGCAACTCTAGAAATTTTGGATACCCCCAACTTTCACGGTTAATAGGATTTTTTCCCTTTTGTATTCTCGTGGCATCTGTTTGCATTTATAGCAGATCTCTCACACAAGTGAAACTAATTCCCTCATATCTTTATTATTTCTAACACAAATGTCATAATATTTGAAATGTAAAAGTATTGATTTTTTTATTTATATTTTTCTTTTTTTTTTCAGAATAATAAACATTGTGGTTGAGTATGGCTCTTTTGTTGTGCTCTGCAAGGGAGAGCTACTTTTACTTTGTTAATTATGGTGATATGAAGCAACTTGGATATGCTTTCACCCCGAGGACTAGAAATTCTACTACTTTTACGATCTTGTTGCTTGGAGTTATTAGCAGGCTACAAGGCATTCAATTGGCCGTGAAGGATTTCTAGGATAGTGGACTACTGTAGGATTTTAAGAAGAAGCCAAATGACCGAAACACTAAGGTTGATCCCTGCAAAGAAGTGGCTACCAATAACAGCTCTAAGATAGATAAAAAGGAACTAGAGAAACAAGATGAGGAAAAAGAAATCATGTGAAGAAAACTGCTTTCTGAAGTAGCATATTTGCGCCTTAAAGAATCAGAAATTGATCTTCTATGCTCATTTAGCTATCAATCTCAATAATAGAGAGAGAAAACTATATAGTGGTAAATGGAATTTGAAGCTTATTTCCTCCCTTTGTTTTTGTCACCATGTCAGGTTGAACTTGCAGACAAGCTTCCTCATGTGCAATGGTATCCGTTTTGGGGGTTATTTCTTCAATTGCTCATGCTACAAATTTCACTTTGGACATGCTTGCCAGTGCTAAAGCTCAACTTAAAAAAGCTCTTGGTAATTTGTCGTATAGTATGATATTTTTAAGCTATAACTCTACATAGTTATAAGTGACTCATTTATCGCTTGGATGCTTGCAAGTTATAGATTGTTTCCTATATGTTAGTTGCTATTTTTTTGATATAATATAGCATTTTTGTTTTTCTTGATTGACAAAATTGATAAAATGATATCGTTTGTATGTATTTTCTTTCAATACTTTTTGCTCGGGTTTTCAAATTGATATGTATATTAATGTCTTATGCAGAAGTTGAAGCATCGTGTTATAAAGAAGGATATCAATTCTGAATGAATGAGGATTTGACATTTGTAGTTGGAAAGTTCCGATTAATGTACTTTATCTTCTTTTTGTTAATATAATTTGTACATAAATTGTAGATTTAAGTTGTCTTTTTTTAGACAATTAATTTTATTTTTTCTAAGAGGATTGCAAGAAAACGATTTGTGATGACGAATTTATTATTTATTGTTATTGCATAAATAAATTTAAAGACTATTGTGAAACGAGTTTGATATATTTAAAATAATATAATTAAATATAACAATATATGTAGTAATTTTTCTTTTAAAAAAAATGTAGAAAATGGCAACGTTCAGTGAATGTTGATAAAACATTAATGGCAACGCTGAAAAATGTTGCAAAAAATTAGGATATAAGTATAGACAACATTTAAAAAACGTTGCAAAAAAGTTATTAGAAACACTCAAAAAAATGTTGCAAAAAGGTTATTAAAAATATTCAAATAATGTTTCCGTATCATTCTACTTTACGACGGTATCGAGATTTGAAACATACGTCTAAACGTTACAAAAGGTCTTCGACAAGGTTTTTCGAATGTTGCAAAATGCTATTTTTGTTGTAGTGTAGAAAGCTTTATCTTTTAATAATGGCAACTCTTTATCTTCTGCACTTTTTGATCTTGTCCATTCGGATGTATCAGGGCAAGCCCCTACTCCTAGCAAGGGGTATCGTTATTTTGTTATCTTAATTGATGATTGAATCACGCTATACATGGTTGTATATTTTATATGAGTTGCTGACTGTATTTCGCGGTTCTAAACAGATGATAAATACTCACTTTGATTGCACCATCAAAATCTATAATTTTTTAATCAAATTGGATGAATGAAATTTAAGTGGTGATTTTATGTGGGTAAAATAACCTCTAACATAAAGAAGAAGTTTGATAAGCATTAGAGTAAAATGAAAAGTGTAAACTTCTTGTTGCTTATTGCTATTGGCCTTCATACAAAATGAATTACATTGAATATTATTTTGTCGATCTCTACAACGATAAGGAAATTGCTAATAACATTACTAAGGCTTTGAAATCAATGATCCAAAACTGAATAACACAAAATAATATTAATTCAATCAGTTTTTGTAAAATGTTTGGAATCAATGATCCAAAACTAACTGAAGATAATTAAGGGTCCAAGCTTCGTCATTGGACGCTTGTGTTTTACGCCTCGGAGAATAAATAAGGTATTCCCTTTTGGGATTCGATCCTCGTCTCCAAGACGCCCACGTTTTCTCACATTATTTATGGTTTACCCATATAGGGGCTTCTTCCATGACATTCAGCTTTGTCATGGGAGGCTTGTGTTATACGCTTCAGAGAAGTAATGATGTAATCTTTTTTGGGATCCGATCTTCGTCTCGAGGCATCCATGCTTCCCCACATGATGGATAATTCACACATATAGAGGATTCTCCCATGACTTTTAGTTTTGCCAGGAAGGCTTGTGTTGTACGCCTCGAAGAATCAATGAGCTAATCCCTTTTGGGATCCTATCGTCGTTTTCGAGCATCCACGATTTCCTACATGGTGGATGGTTTAAAGGATTTTCCCATGATGCTCAACTTTTTCTATGGGAGGCTTGTGCTTTAGATGTATTAGGCAAAATTTACTTTTATTGGATCATTTCAAAATATTTACAAGGGTTGGGAAAATTCCTCAATTCTAAGATGTTCTATGTTCCATAGGTCAGGTTGCATTTTCCCATCTAGGTCTTCTATCCAATAAGTGTCAGGCCGTAGTTCTCCTTTGACACGATATGGACTTTCCCAATTTGGACCCAAAGTTCCTACCCTTAGCTCTTCGGTGGATAGGAAAACTCTCCGTAGTACTAGATCGTTTCCCCGAAAAGACCTTTTCTTAACCCTTACATTGTAGTAGCGAGTCATCTTCCGTTGATACACGACTAATTTCACTTAAGACTCATCCCTCTTTTCATCAGGAAAATCGAGCTCGCATCTTCTCAACTCATTGTTGGATATTTCATTGAATTGCAACTGAAGGAAAGATGGTAACCCGACTTCCAATGGGCTCGTTGCTTTTGCACTGTAAGCTATTGAGAATGGGGTTTCTCCAGTTGGGATCTGGTTTGTAGTCCGAATTGCCTACAAATACTTGTGGAAGTTCCTCGACTCATGTTAACTTGGAGGCATCAAGCTTTCTTTTTAAAATATACTTAATGGTTTTGTTTACAGCCTCTATTTGTCCATTTACTTGAAAGTGGTAAGGTGTTGAAAAATGCTTCTTGATTTCAAGCTCTTCACATAGGTCGCTGTTCTTTTTGTTATCAAATTGACGCCAATTATCCAAGACAATTGAATGGAGAATTCTGAACCGTCATATAATATTATTCCACATGAATTTGGAAGTGTTGGCTTCTGTGATCTTGGCCAAAGGTTCGGATTCAACCCATTTCGTGAAGTAATCAATGGCGACGATAGCAAGCTTGCACTACCTTTACCCTTGGGTAAATGACCTATAAGGTCAATTCCCCATTTGATAAATGGCCATGGGTTGGATACCGTTGTTAGCTATTGGGAGGTTTGTCTCTAGATAGGAGAATGTTGACATTTATCGGACTTTCGTACAAATTCATACAAATGGGGGATATGGGGGATATTTATAGTGTTACATGTAAAATGGTGTCCATGGGATTGGGATGCACGTGGTCTTATCTCCTTAATTTAGGCATCTTATCATATGTATCAATTTTGACTCCACTAGCTTGTAGCGCATTACATGTCCCCAAAAGGAGGTAGCCACCCTATAACCTTGCTAACAAGATTGACATTTCTATTCATTACAAAAGTTTAATCAATCATTCTAAAATGATTTTATAAATTCAAGATCTTCAAACATGGATTGTCACCGGCCTTAGTTGAGTGGACAACAGATGTAGAGCTCACTCGCGTTCTCTCAAACTAATTCCAATACGCCTGGACTACTTGTCAATCGATAGTATTTCGAAGTTTAACATGTGAGAAGTTTTATAATACGAGACAAATATGTTCGGGCTTAAGCGAAATATATGAGATAAATTACACGATAATGAACGACCGACTAAGAGCCAAACTTAAGATCAAGATCACACATCAAATATAAAAAAACTAAAGATTAATAATAAATATATCAACTGCAAACCATATATTCTCTTCCTTTTTATTAATCTGTGCTTTTTAATGTTTGAGATGTAATCTTGATCTTGAATTTGGCTATAAGTCGGTCATTCATTATTGTGTAATTTATCTCATATATTTCGTCGGAGCCCGAACATAGTTGTTTCATGTTATAAAGTTTCTCCCATGTTTAAATTCGAGATATTATCGATTTACAGTCAATCCACTCATGTTGGAATTAGCTTGAGAGAACACGAGTGGACACGTCACCTGTTGTCCTCGTCAACGATACGAAAAACAAGGTCAACAAAATTTTTTATGAACCCACATACTTGTGGCTTTACAATGATTAGTCCTGTTGGGATGTCTTTCGCCATCATTTTTTGATATACCCACCATCGCCGCATTTGATTACAACATATCAAGTAGCTATGTCAACAAGTCAAGCCGAGCCACAAGCCAAAACTTAAAACTCGAGCTCGGCTCGAGCTTTTTTGGGCCTGAGCCGAGCCGAACAAAGGCTCGACCAAAAAATGAGGCTCGGCCTAAGCTTTTGGCTCGAGCCTTAGCGGGCCGAGCCAAGCCGGCCCTTTTTTCGTGTCAAATCTAAATTTTTTCCTTAAAGAATTTAAAATTTGTACAATTTATACGTACTATAAATTAAATCGATGTCAAAATCTTCCTCCTTTATCCGGGCTTGGGACTGGCTACAATCATCATAGGCAGAGTTAAAATTGTACACAAATAAAATATTTCGTGTACAATTTTTCTTGAAACAAAAAAATTTTAAAATTATGTATTTTTTGAAACTAATCAATTTAAAAACTTACAATATTTTATCCTAAAATCTGCTGCAACTCTTTGATCAT
>CAIGRP010022896.1:0-20667 GCA_903798385.1 Fraxinus cuspidata | reverse complement strand
GAAATCTTGAATATTTTCTGAAATGTGTAATTCATTTAGACCAGGGAATTCATTCCCGACATTGAACAAGTTTTCATCAAATGAGCGTAAATCTATTTGTGAATAATTGAAATTGAATGTTGAATTGAGAAACGAATGAAGATTTTGTAGTGGTATTGAAAATAAGTTGTAAAATTAAGATTAAAAATAAAGTGTGAAATGAAGAATATATAAGAATGATGATAATGAAATAAATTGTTGAAAGTGGAGTAGAGAATAAGAGATTGATATTTGATAGTGAGTTTGGTGGGAAAAATATGTTGTAATGGATTGGTATTTATAGGGAAAAATAAAATGAAAAAAAAAAGTAATTAGGACCAAAACGGGCACTAAAATAAGTTCAGTGACTAGCTACCCCGCTCGGCTCGAGCTCATTTTTGCCAAGTCGAGCCGACGAGCCGCTCGGCTCGGTTGCCACCACTATGTGGGCATGGGCCGAGCCGGTGCGGCTCGGCCCATTACCACCACTAACAATACACGGACAAGTCTATTGACTTTAATATTATTTTTTTCTCCTCTCGAGTTTATAACATCCTCTCAGCATGAAGTTCTAGTGAAATAAGTTAGCAAAATTTATTCCTCTTTATGTTCATGAATCTCTAACCAAGTTAAGATAGGAAACTCATTTTTTTTCTATTCAAAAAAAGATACGAAGTTTTAACCAGTGGAGTGCGTATAGAAGAAATTTTTTTTTTTCCTCTTAATTTTGAATCGTATATAAAAGTGGTAAATGTTATTTTGACTCTATTAACTGATAAACATATGTTTGAATCTATCAATTGATAAATATATGTTTGCTTACTTCATACAATATTGTATTATTATTCTTGATTAAGTAACAGTCAAAATCAATACTCCAAAAGAATATTTATATTCTCGCTCTTGAAGTATGACTATATTAAAACTATATTTTGGAGAAATATCGTGTTATTACTTTTTAAAAATATTTTTTTGATTCTTGAAGACCTACAAACTATAACAATTCATGATTTTACATAAGTATATTATATTATTTATCTCGATAATATGATATCATAGAACGATATATATAATTTCTTAATTTAATTTTTCTCATGTTACTGTCTCAATTATTAATGAGAAAAAAATATGTGCTTTATATATATATATGCATGTATGTATGTATTTTTTTTTAAAATTAATCTTATTAGGTGTAATGGTTGCTAAATGTTTATCTTATATTCTATGAATCCTTCTATTTTACTTTTTTTTATTGAGTAAAATTATAGAAAGGAAAAATAATTTAATGGAATATGTTATTTTACACCCCTCTTAAATTTCACTAGTTATTTACTGCATTGAAATTAATTATATAAGGGGGCCACGTGAACCGATAATTGCATTTGAATTCTGCATGAAGATGTATGTATATGTACATAATGGGATATGTTATTTGACACCCCTCTTAAATTTCACGCAGAGTTCTATTTGCCAAGGAACTTAGGCTGTCCATTGGCAGTTTGGCAAGGTCGAGTGTGACAACTTAAGGGTGTATTCATTTAGGACTTCTAAAATTTTTTCAAAGAATTAAAAAAATTTAGAAGTATCTAATTTAGACTTTTAAAAACTCCCTAAAAGTTTAGTTGAATTAAATTGAAACTTCTATAGACTTTTAAAAAATTTCTATAAGTCATGTGGTATTCTATTAGAACATTGACTTTTGGGGAATTCTCTACTTATTGGATTTCTGAAAGCTCTGTGGTGAAAAATATAAATAGCAAATCTCAAATAAAATCTCTCATATACTATGAGATTTGTGAAGATTTCAGACCAAAAAAAAAAAAAGGGTTTTTTCTTTCAATTCTAGTATTTTCTTTTGTTAAGAACAATTTGTATTTTTAGAAATTATTTTAATTTTGTGAAAAAAAATTGGTTATGTTCTTAGAAATTGATGTGACTAGTGACTTTACTCAAGAAAATTTTGTGAGCATCATGATTCTTGAAAATATTAATTAGGTAGTAAGTAAAATTGCAATGTTCTAAGTATATAATGAATTTGTAAGATGTTAAAGCTTTAAAAAAAATTTAATCGGAGTTCATAAAAGACTTTTAATAATTCTTAACAAATTCATAAAAGTCACTTAAAAGTCCATAAAATTCACAAAAGCCGTCCACTCACAAAAGTCCATAGAAAATTTTAAGAGTCTAATGTCATTTATAGCCAAATACTAGCTTCTTTCGCTACCACATCCCTGGCTGTTTTGAACAATACAATAGTAGATTGTATTCCATCATTATCTCATCAGTTGTTCGCCACGTTTTATTTCAATAAAAGTTAATCTTAACTTTAAAAAAAAAAAAATACTTGAATGTAAAGTGAAACTTGCAGATTATGCCAAGAAAAGTGGTACATTTTTGGACAAAGTTCAACTAAAATAAGGAGAAAATTTGCTTCTACTCCTTTACAAGAGTACTTAAAGAATGACATATAGTTAATAAATAAGGGACTTCACAAACTAAGATAATGGTGGGTACATGCGAGATACTAATACTGAAAAAAGTATATCCACGAAAAAAATAAAGGCAATTTGTCTTTGTATCATTGTAGATAGGAATCTCAGTGGGCACCATGTCCCTCCAGTTTCAAAAGCATCCAATACTGACGAAACTTTCATAATTCAACCTTCACATCACCACCATCTAGTTGCTTAATCTAGTAATGAATTTATCCCGGTGCCATACCTTACCTTAAATTTATCGAGAAGAAAAGCTAGTCTGTAGTTGTTTGTTTAAGTACTTGGGTATGGAACTAAATTCTTGAACAGCAGAGTGATAAGCGAAAGACGTTAGATTTCAATAAATACAACACTTGGATCATCATATGTATTCCTTGGATAGAGATCACGAGTCCCTCTAAATTACACTTGGAGCGTAATGTCTGAACTTCAAATTATCTTGTGAACCGTCGGGGAATCCTGGGTGTTGGTAAAACCACATCACGACCGGATTTTATCAAGTTGATGCGATCTGGTATTGTTTTATCAAATAGCCTATTTTCAGGATTCTCAGCATAGCAGACATAGTAACAACTCACACAGGCTTGAGGCAACGCCATGGCAATTCTCGTCTGGCACATTATCGATAAAATTAAGTTAACCAAACAATTGTGGATCCAAAAAACCAAAAAAGGCTAAATTTAATTACATTATGTAAGTAATGCATTATCAGAATATTGTTGGTTAGGTTGAGTCGACTAACCATTAGGTAACCGATGAAGGCTGCTAGGACTGAGAGGGTGGCCGTGTAACCACGATGCACAGTGGCTGTCCAAGCAGCTACAACAATTACACATATTGAGCCACTGCAAACTCCAGAGAGAAAGCAAATGGCACTTGTTATATCAGAGTCGACAATCGGTGCCATCTCTCTTCTCTCAAATAGCTCCCAAGTGTCTTGTGATGCCTTCACAAAATCTTTTCCATATGCAGCAATCTGATTAAGTCACTCACCAAGCAAATTCTACTTATTTATCAACAAATTCAACACCATCTCAAAAATTCGACACAAACAAAGAAGGAATTCTGTTACAAGATTACTTTGATCATAAGTTACTTTATATTTAGACTTGAGATTTAATATCTACTGATTTGGAGGTATTTTCTGGTTTGCGCCACTAGGTATACCATGTAAGGCACTGTGCACAGTATCCAAGTCACCAGAACTAGCCTCAGAAGCAAATTTCCAGAGTGCCTCATTTCTTTAGTACTTTTAAACAAGAAAGTCTACACGTAAATGGAAAGAAATTCTTAACTTAGATAAGCAAGAATGAAAGATTACCAGAACGTACGCCCAACCATTTCCTCGTCGAAAGATTGATTCCATGACCCTGAGACAGCAATGTGCACAAGAAAACATGAACTCATCTTCTCCCTCGAGCAAATTCAACCCGCGTGCCAAAATTCTCAAAGCTTCAATTGCAGGAACAAAAAGGGAACCAAGACAAGCACTCCCCAGATTGTTTGACAAGGCCCTTTGAAAGCAAAACTGGGTACTAGATTGCATACCTCTGAGATAATAAAGAGAAATTACTCTGCTAACTGTTAAATTAGCCACATTCCTCATTACCTCAGCAGTCCAAGCCAAGCTCAATACCAATGCAATTATAATCAATGGCGGTACAAAGAAATTCAGTGACCCAATTACAGCTAATATCCAAAACGACATCCAACAAAATCCAGCACCGAGCATCCAATAAGTAGGACGATTTAGATCAGGAAATTTGGATACGGGTTCAAGTGCCTTGACAAAAATCTTGGAGCAAAAACTAGTTCTTTGCGAAACCCAACACGCATATAATCCGTTACCAATAGCAAACACAATAAAAAGAGCTCCAACTCCATCCGTTGCTGGCCTTTGGAAGCAAATTAAAAGAATCCCGGCTGATAGAGTCAAGATGAAAGAACTCCAAATTATGATATGCACCATAATATTAGGCCATAATCTAACTGCCTTTTGCCATACAAATGCCAGTGTTATGCTAAGAAAAGAGGCAGCCTCAACTTGTGGCAAAAAATACTTCAACTCCCTCTTCTCTTCTCTTTGGGACTTACCTTCTTCTATTAGGCCTTGCACTCCTTTAAATATCATAAAACACACCAATCCAAAAGCCAGAAACATATGCACAAGGAACAAAAACAGGGAAATCCTGTTTGTGAATGATCTTGAATTCAGAGTTACGACTGATTGCTGTTCAAAAAACAAAAGTCCAAGAAAATATTTCCAATTAAAATTCAGGAAAAACTATGTAAGCAATGCAGAGGCAGCTAAAGTCCTAGGCAAAATGTTGTCTAAAGGTCCCATATTTAGATACAAAATTTTTTGACTAATGCCCCCAAATTACTCGAGCCGCCTCTGTGTAAGCGTGTGCTAGAAAAACTTACTTGTGGGGTAGGCGTAGAGCGAGGCTGCTGCAAAGGAGGAGGGGGAGGAGGACGAGGCTGAGGCGGCTGAGAAGGGCGAGGGGGTTGATGAGAAGGAGAAGCAAATCTTGTTGCATTATTCATTAGAAGTCTTAAAGGATTTGTATTGCTCAATCTTTGCATTCTCGACATGTGAACTTCTTCTGGAGCCTGATTTTGAACTTCTGGTTTTTGAATATTCATCTCACCTTTCTCCAAATCCTTCAATTCGTCTTCTTTTTGCCCTTTTTCCTCCATTTCTTCTTCACGCACTGATTCTTCTTCATTTTCTATATGCACCACCTAAACAACACAACCGCATAAGCAAGCAAAACTTCAAGAATACGTAATTATGAAAAAATTAAGCAGGTGGGCTGAAGCGGTTCACTTACAGGTTCTGCAGCACCCATTATCTGCGGCGATTGGTGGCGCGTAAGTGTCACGAGGGCGATGGTGGTGGTGGGGGTACGTTAGATTTTGTATCTAATTGTTGTTGGGTGATGCAATAGGCTCCTACCAAACCACTGCTTCCACCACATTCTTTTTACATATCACCTTACCTCTGGAAATCCAACATTTGTACACTGCACTGAATGGCGTCTCATCACACGCTCCAATAGAATATGTTCATTTTGTCAGTTTTTTTTTTTTTTTTACTGAATTAATTTCACTTACTGTTACTGTGGCTGAATTTTATAATAAATTTCAAACTGATAATTAAAGTAATTTTATTTCATCAATAAGGCAAAATAAAAAAATAAAAAAATTGTGCCATTTAAGGAGTGTTTAAGTCACATTATTTTGAAAGAATGTATTTTGAAATAGTAGATTGATGGAGAATGTATTGTTGAAAAAGAAAGAAAATTTATTGATGTGATGGAAAATATATTACTTTATTGAAAAATGTGTGGTTGAAAATGAGTAAAGAAATGAGAATAAAAATTTTAATGTGGATCAAACATGGGCTTATGATTTTTCATTGTTTTTATGATCGAGTGTAGTGTTGGCAACGGGGCGGGTTCGGGGCGCGTTTCCCGCCCCGTTTAGTTTTTTTTTTTTTTTTTTTTTGTTTTTTTTTTTTTTTTTGTTTTTTATTATTTTTTTTTAGTTTTTTTTTTTTTTTTTCAGTTAATTTTTTTTATTATTATTCTTCTTGGCGGGGCGGGGCATCCGTTCGGGACGGACGGGATAAATTGTCATCTCTAATCGAGTGTTCTTCGGTCTAACTGTCATAAATTCTAATGATTATTATTATTGTAAGAAAGTTACTTTGAAAACCTATCTGAAATTTATTACAAATTTTAGTGACCGTTTATGAAATTAATCTTTTTTTTTTTTTNGATTATTATTATTGTAAGAAAGTTACTTTGAAAACCTATCTGAAATTTATTACAAATTTTAGTGACCGTTTATGAAATTAATCTTTTTTTTTTTTTTTTGGTATTTCATTAGTAGGCTTGACCGCTGAGAAGTAATTGCATGGGTAGGGGTCCAGAGGATTTTAATGTGTCGAATGGCACACGTGGGAATTTTGGTCAGATTTGGAGCTAGGAAGAATTATACTTTAAAGGGGAATTTGCTGTAAAGGTTGATAGAATACAAAAGGAGCAGATGCCCATTATTTCATTTTTCGAGGGAAAGATACCATACGATGGACTCTAATGCATATTCGATAATCGATATGTAGCTTTGATTTAGATAAAATAAAAATAAAAATAAAAATTAATTTTAGTATTTATTTTATAAAAATTGATGAAATATATTGTCGAGAATTTATGAATCTTATAAAATGTGTGAAAAAAATTAATTGTTAACTTAAATTTTAATCTAGCTTTTTAAATGAATCAAACAGAAGAATAATATTAAAACATTTTGTCACATTCTTACCTTTTATTTTAAAGAGTGCAAGAGACGTTCGATAACTTAAGAGAAAGAATAAAATTTCACGTGAAAACTCAAAATAATTGATTCGCTACCAAGAAAAAGATATTGAGATAAACTTCTCAAAAGTTTTCTTTATTATCAAATTCAACTAACTAGCATTAAAGCTTACAACTCATATTTAAAGCAATAATTAAAATCTGGATAATAACTTACTAGATAATGATGAAAATTAAAATCCATAATATTCAACATTGAATTAAATTTTGAAATTTTGAAATATTATTAAACTATCCATAAAAACGAAAAATACATTTTCAGAGATCTAAATGATGAATTTGGCCGAATAGGTCAAACAATTTGGAGAACCATTGAGTTTTGCTTATGGGCTATTTTCACTCAAAATGTACCTCAACTTCTCTGAAAATAGGCAATTTTAAAAATTATTTCTTATGACATTTGTTTCACTTTTTCATGAAATCTTCTTCTTTACGTATCGTATCATTAAATTACTACAATTTATGTAATTTGTTTTTTCATCTTTTTGGACGAGAATTTCGATTGTGAAATGTGAACTTCATTTAAAACATTAGCAAGGAACGACATCGTTTTATCCATGGTTAACTAGGCTGTTGACTAAGAACAGCTCATTCCAAGTAGCAGAGTTTCATTGGTTGTTTGTGAAGATGAATGAACTATTTTATTTATCACTAGTCTTTTGCCCCGTGCAATACACAAACTATGTTATTTTTAAGGTAATGTTAGCGTGCCTAACGTTGAGGACTAACGAGAGATATGTGCATTGAATGAGATTATCATGAGTAAAAAAGACAGCAATTTAATTTATAGGGACCAATTGGATCATCTAATTTTTCAATTCTCTTGCGACTACGAAGATTAATGGATGCATCATTCTCAATAGATTTAAACATCACAACCCTACGGTAGTCCAACAGTTTAACATGTTTATCCAATCAACTGTTGAGAATTTACTTAACATGCATAGCAAAAAATAAAATTAATTTCAATTTTCACCAAAGATCTTCTTTGTATTTAGAGAGAAACTGTGATATAAGTTGTACATTTTGTAGATTCTGCAAACTCATTTTTTGATTGTGAAATACAAACAATCACGATCTGCAATCCACAACTGTCCAATTGTTTGCCTCCAATGGAAATTCACACAGGAAACAAGAATGAGAAAATTAGAGTTTCTTTTTTTTTTCATTATGCTAGCAAGATAATAAATTACGTTCAATATTTAATTAATCTAATTAATTAAATTTTGTCCATGAATTTTCGGGCATATTAACAAGTAACCCAATAAATTAATTGTCAAACACTTGTTAATTAATTAATAGTGAACCTCATTCTTCTAGTTCTCCTTTTGTGTGTGACCCATTAACTTTTCGATTACGATGCCTAACGACGTTAACTATTATTTTGATATAATCAAAATCAATAAATTAAAATACCCTTTAATTTATCACCAATTCACATTTTGCATCCTAAATTGACATCTAACAATGTGTCAAGACAATACATATGACGAAAAATGTCACGTGGTATGACGAAACTGATCTTGTTCGTATACCGTGAAACTAAAATCCCTTTATCAATATGAACTAATCAATTACAAGATATGGATGTGTATCAATCTCAATTATCGATCATATCTTTCACTCCACTATTAAATCAATGTAAATCGTTTCCGACTTATGAGTACACCTTGGTCAAAGATTTCAATATCAACTTAATTGAATGAAATGTAGATCGTAATCTCTTACTATTTAAGAGTGACGAATCATTTATTGATCATTCACAACTTTCATAGGATTCTTGACAGACTCGAACGATGACGTATTAGCGACCATTGCCAGAGCAACATCTAACACCACCAAAGTATGACTGTCGTCATATAAGGCACTATGATGACCTCAAGTTAAATGACCAATTTCACTACCGAACATGAGAGATTAACCGCTAACACTCGATAGTTATCAATGTGGAATCTTTCCAACGGGTCTCCAATGTTTTGTTCTATAACAAAATATCCACATGATCATTTAAGTGACACCACACTTTAACTTGTAAGATCAGCTACTTACTTCACAAGTAAGAAATGCCACACGTGATAGTCTTTCCGTAATAATGATATTCGTATCTCGTTATTTCATATGATCGTGGACAATTTAAAATTCAATCATATGTAATTTGTATCCCACAATCACAATTTCTTGAGATTAACAATTCATCAAAACTTGAATCTACGGATTTTATTATTTAATTTATTTGAACATTAATTCAATTATATAATAAATCTTACCATAAATTGCATCAATTATATATTAGAAGCGTTTATGTCCAAAGTTGATTAGACTTTGGGCATAACATTTACAAATTCCTACTTGTACTAGATCCAATCACTTATGTATCTAATATTATAAAAGTCTACATGGCGATCATGTTATGCTACGACAACTCTTTGTGAATGGATCTGCAATTTAATAACTTGGAGAATTCGTTCATTCCTTACGTCATTTTTTTTGTATTCTCTCTGATAAGATAATAACATCTTAACACATGTTTGGATTATTAATGAGACTTTAGCTCCTTTGCTTACACGATGACTCAATGTTAGGAACTACTCTAAAGCAATGGTTTATAAGGCTTCTGCTATTGAATCAACAGTTATTTCTCGTTTCAAATGTTTCCAACACATCGCTTAAGAGTAAACCAATATCTTGATTGAGATATGCTATCATTCATGTCTGACTAGAAGTTAGCATCAGTGTATCCATGAACTCTCAGCTCATTTTCTCCATATAAAATCTTCTTAGAATTTTATCTATATCGATTGAGATGAGCTGAGCAACCTTCTAGATCTTTCTCTATAAATCAAGTTGTTTCTCCCATATCTATCACGAAAAAATTATTTGACAGCCATAATTTCAACAATTGAAACATGTAGACGTCATTTCCTGTCAATAATATGTCTTATACATATAATATTAGGAATGTGACAATGCTTCCACTATCTTCTTGTAAACACACAGTTCATCTTCATTTTTTATAAAATCAAACATTTTGACTTTCCCATCAAATCAAAAATTTTAGCTCCAAAAGGTTTGTTTCGATCCATATATGGATTGATCAAACCTGCATACCTTGTTGGCTTCTTTGGATTCAAAACATTCGGGCTATATCATGTACACTTTCTCTTGTAAATTCCTGCTAAGGAATGCAGTTTTGACATCCATTTACCATAACCTATAGTTATGGCATGCAGCCATTACAACCAAAATTCAAATGGGTTTTAACATGGCTACATGCTAACAGGTTTCATAAAAACCAACTCATTGTATTTGTTTATAACCTTTTATTATTAGTTTTGTTTTGTATTTATGGATGTTTCCATCCATGTTGACATTTTTCTTGTAAACTCCTTTACAACACATGAGTTCTAATCCATTAGGCGGGTCGACTAAGGTCCAAACTTTGTTTACATATTAAATTTATATCGAATTTTATAGTCTTCTGTCATATCTTCAAATCAACACTTGACTTTGATTCTATATAATTAGTAGGTTCATCCCCCTCGATTAGTAATGCCTGATTATTAATCATGGATTCGTACGTTCTAGGAGGTCAAATGATCCTACAAGATTTACACAGAGTTGACCAATCCTCAAAAGTCTCTACTTCTTGATCAAGAATATGTCCCTCAACAGATGTGGGATCAGACTTAGGTCCATCTACTTGATCGACTATATCTGTGGACTCTTGAACTCCTTCAAATTCAATTTTACTCCCACTGTCATCTCCTATAATAAACTCTTTCTCTAGGAAGACCGTATGTCATGAGACGAAGAATTGACATCCAAATATCTCATTTGGATATCCTACAAATATGTATTTTTTTCATATCTAGCTTCAAGATTATCCGATTCAGTGCGCTTTACATAAGCGTTATAGTCCCAAACTTTAATATGAGACAAGTTGGACCTTCCGTCTTTTCATAACTCGTATGGAATTTTGTCAACCGACTTAGATATGACACGATTTGATGTGTAGCACGTGACATGCATGACCTCAAAACAATTTTGGAGGGTTTACATGGCTTGTTATTAATTGCACTATATCTAATAGTGTACGATCCTTCATTTCAGATAAACTATTATGTTGCAGTGTATGTGGATGAATCCACTGTGATAGAATCTCATTCTCTTATAGATAATATAAAATTCTCTCTTTTAGATATCATTCACCTCGATCAAATATTAGTGTGAGAATATATTTACCTATTTGTTTGTCTACCTTGAATCACTTGAGCATTTCAAGAGTTTCATGATTGAATTTTATTATATGTATATTTATGACAATTTCTGAAATATTCATCAGTAAATGTGATGAGATAAAAGAAGTATCATCTAACATTAATTGATATATGTTCACATACATCATTATGTATTAGACCCAATGATTGTGTAGATCTTTCACATTTTCAAGTAAAAGAGGATTTGATCATTGTGCCTAACAGGCATGTTTCGCATTTGTCAAATGATTCATAATCATTTGAACTAAATATACATTTCCATGTAATTTTGGATTTGCATTCTCATTTTTATCCTTTTCAATTTCTATACTCGTTATAGAATACTCAATATTTAGAATTTTTGTAATTTACCATAGCCATTAAAATCTTGTCAAGATAAAATGAACAACAATTGTCATTAATAATAAAATAATTCATGTCCAAACATGAAATTCAAATAATGTTGTTAGTAATGATGAGAACAAAATAACATTTTTCTAATTTTAATACTAAGCCTAAAGGCAATGGCAATATGTATGCTCATACAAGCAATGTATCAACCCGTTGATCATTTTCAACATCCAGGTCATCTTCTCCATTTTGTAGCTGTCTACTTCTATCTAGTTTCTACATATTTATAAATATGAGATCCATATATGGTATCTAATACCCAAGAAACTAATGAAGTAGATATAAACCTTACAATTTCCTTTTAAATGACTTATAATTCCAAAATGATAATAAAGGTCATTAAATTTAGCATTGTTCTTATTTGCTTTGGCTGTCTTAACCGTCTTGGTTAATTTTCTAATGCATCATTTAGACTTTCTTAAAGGAATATATGAATAAGATTTGTCCACTACAAACTTAGATATTGGGCTTAACAGTCTTAAGCATTTCAACAATTCAATGGGTGTGCATTTGAGTTTTTTAATATTAAATTCATACTTATCTATGAATAACTCTCTGGAAAAGATTGTAGAACCAAGTTAATACTTAGTTCATGGTTCATGACCGAACTCAATTGAGATAGCTTCTCAATGTAGTCAACATCTTTAGTACACGAGCACTGACTGAAAATTCTTCTGTCATTATACACTGGTGTAGTTGTTAGGAAATCTCATATATTTCCACACGTGGTTGTTCATCATTCAACACCTTGACATGAAAAATCATGTGTTGTCATTTATACTCTCAAGTTGCTTTTGTAATTCAGGTAACATAGTTGCAAGCATTACACATGTTGTAGAACTATTGTCATCACTGTGTTATTATAGCAGCTACCTTTTCCTTAATCGAGTCATTTGAAGGTGTCTCTGAAAAAAGCTACTCAAAGATGAAAAGTAAAAGAATAATATATAGAATGCATCAATTAATTTAACACGGTTTTTTTATTAAATTAATTATACACTCACTATTTAATTCAAATTTATGACTCTCTCATATAAATTTATAGAATCCATACTTGACTCTCAATGGACTGGGATGACATTTGTTATCTTAAAACGTTGAGTGTACTCAACAAGCTTTAATATAAATTTGGGTAGATACTATTATCAATTGTATCTCCATACAATTCTTAGATAATTAAGTGAACAACTATTTGTCTTCATACATCTTATGTGTTCGATCATTACGTGATATACTATTTGTCTATATACATCTTATGTGTTAGATCATTAAGTAAACAACTATTTATCTCTTTGAGTGCACTTAACAAAAGATAAATTTTAGTTAAGTCAAACTCATCATTCAAAAATATTTAATATTTCATAGTGTCAAATATATCCCTAATAGACCAGCCCTTTAAATAATGATGAATTTGCAGGTCCAAAATAGATAAGAGCTCACAAGCTAATAAAACAACAAGAATAAAACTAACAATTCAATAAATCCATATGGTCGAGTTCATAATCATCCACTAATAAAACATTCATTATATAGATGCGTTCCTATATAATATATAATATTATATACAAACATGTTTCAAGTTTTTAGTAATTAAGGTCGTCTAAACTAATTTAGATAAATGGATCGGAACAATTAATTAATCAAATTAATCAATTACTTTAGTTAGTGAGTTTATTTACTTTAAATCCAATTTTAATTAAATACTAAATTAGAGCCCAACTCTAATTCAACAATTATAGGGCGAATTTATTTAATTAAAATCTAATTTAATTAAATATCAAATTAGAGTCCAACTCTAATTTCAAAGTTTTAAGGCGAAACAATTTAATTAAAATCAAATTCTAATTAAATATCAAATTTGAGTTTAACTCTATTTTCAAGAATATATTAGAGTGAATTATATAAATTGCAGACAAGCCCTTCCTTTTAAAATTTACAAATTGACCCCTGAATCATAATTGCAGGTGAGGCCCTCGTCCCCAATTCAAAATTCACTCGAAAAACCTAAAAAAAATAAAAATTTAGTGGGGACGGTGCGGCTACTTTTGGCATCGCCCTGGGAGATGTGCTGTGGCACATCGCCACTATCATGCAGTAGGGCTTCGCGCTGCTGTCTGACTATAACATGAGGCGTTGCATTTCATCGAGTAGAAATCACAGCGGCAATTGTCGCCGCAACATTTGCAAGTAGAAGTGCGCTACTGCACGCTGCCTTTTGCCTTGACAATGCGCTATAGAGCGCTGGCTTGCTTCTCCTGCAGTGGCGCGTTGCTTGCACGCGGTGAGCTGCCACCCATGGCTGGCAATGCGTTCACTGATACCTCTGTTCTTTTTTTTTTTTAATTGCTATAACCAAAAAATCAACATTCAACTTTTGATTGTTTAAACATGCAGAATAGTGTCTAACAAACACAAAGTAGGCTTCGATACATTTGTTGAGAATTTACTTAACATACATAGTGGAAAATAACTCAAACTTCGATTTCACCAAGAATTTTCTTTGTGTTTAGAAAGAAACTGTGATATAAGTTGTAGCTTTCGTAGATTCTGCAAACTCTTTATTGATTTTGGAACACAATCTGTAATCCACAGTTATTCAATTGTCCAGCCTCCAATAAAAATCCACACAAGAAATAAGAATGAGAGAATTATGGTTTCTCTTTTCTTATGCTAGCAAGATAATGAATTATTTTATGTTTCATTTTTTGAAATCCTAATGACTTATTAATATAAGTCCAAGTGGACTTAGCCCGTTTCTTGAACGAAATCCGATCCAATATTTAATTAATTAAATTAATTAAATTTGGTAAATGAAATAATTAATCCAATTAATTAATTCGGGTCTATTAACAAACAAACGTATAAATTAATTTTTCAACACATGTTAATTAATTAATTGATCGATCTCATTCTTCTGGTTCTCCTTTTGTGTGTGACCCATCATGTTCTCGATTACGACACATAACTACATTAATTATTATTTTGAAAATCAATAAATTAAAATACCCATTTTAATTTATCAACAATTCACATTCGTCGTCCCAAATTGACATCTAATGTGTTAGGACAATACATGTGACGGAAAATGTCACATGATTTGTCAAAACCTTGTTCGTTTATCGTGAAACTATAATCGGTTCGTCAATATGATCCGATCAATTAGATGATATGGATGTGTGTCAATCTCAATTATCAATCTTATCTTTCATCACACTATTAAGTAAATGTAAGTACACCTTGACCAAGGATATGTAGATCATAATCTCTTACTATATAAGAGTGGCGAATCATCTATTGATTATTCACAACTTTTATATAATTCTTGACAGATCCGAACGATACCGTATTAACAACCTTTGGCAAATCAATATCCAATATTACCAAAGAATGACTGTTCTCATATAAGGCACTATGATGACTTCAAGTCAAATCACAAATTCCACTACCGAACGTTAGAGATTAACAACTGACACTCAGATAGTTAATCCATGTGGAATCTCCTTAATGGGTCTCCAATGTTTTGTTTTATAAAAATATTCACCTGTTCATTTACGTATAAGCACACTTTAACTTGTTGGATCAGTTACTTACTTTACCTAGAAGTGCAACTACTAAATTTAAATGGAATTGCACATTCATATTCCTTTTCAAATTCAACTGAAATGGAATATTACTACCGAAATGGAATTGTACATTTTTTCCACTAAGAACATTTCCTAAAACTCTTTGACCCCCGAAAAGTAAGAAATGTCATACGTGTCTATTCTTAATAACGATATCCGCTCTCATTGTTACATACGACCCCATATGATTTAAGATTCAATTATATGTAATTTGTATCTAACAATCACAACTTCTTATGAATAAAAAAATCACCAAAAAATGAATTTACGAATTCTATTATTTAATTTGTTAGAATATTAATTCAATTAAATAATAGATCTTGCCATAAATATCAATCAATTATATATTAGAAGTATTTATGTTCAAAGTTTATTGGAACTAGGAGTCGCACCAACGTTGGCAACATAAAAACCTTTTAGACTATTGATTAAACTACTTTTACCCACATTAAGCATACCAACAACCCCTACGATAATAGATTTCTTGATCTGTAGTCAAAACTTTCAATAGTTGAGCCATGTAAATATAATTAAACAACATAAGTTGGAAAATAATGGGATACCAAGTGAAACAGACTATCAACCAGCTACATGCAGGAAAGACAAAAAAGAAAAAAAGAAGAATAGAACCTCATGGCTTCTTCAATAGTTCTTCAGCAACATTATAAGAGTTTTAGCTCCATGGCAATAACTTGTTTGGAGAATATTGTTTGCTTTTTGAGCTTTAACTTTATTTCCAGCCTTTGGACTGGATTTCTACCCAATGTTAGATTTCTGCCCTAGGGCGTTTCACTTCTCAAAAGCTTCTCTTGGTACAAGATCTAAGAAGTAAAGATGAGTGTTAAGGTCATTGCCCAATTTGTTTCCATTAAAACCCATCTAAAAGTCCAATTTTACGCCAAAGAACATCCAAAATAAACAAAGAACGAAATAGTGCACTATTTTCATTATTCACAGTTCATACATATTCCAATATTCAACATCATAGCTAGCAAGATCATCAAACCCACATAAGTACACAAAACTATAATTATAATTTAATACTAGAAAATGAATGAATAAAAACTTCAAATTTTTTCTTTTTTTTAAATACACAATTACACAAAAAATCATTAAAATGATGAATGCCATGGAAATATTCCCACTCTAAATTAATACAGAACATTTTCATCAATGTTTAAAGAATAACAAAGTTAAAAGTTAAAAGGACAAATGCATATAAAGATAAAGAAAATGAGGCTTAGAAAACTCTCCTTATCAATACGGAGGTGGTAGAGAGAAACTGTAGCCAGATGCGCCATCTGTTGAAGGTGAAGGTAATCGTAAGCTTAGCAAGCATTCTTGAGGTACTCCTCAATGTTGACTAATTTAGGAAGTGCCGTGTGTGAAGTGGTGATGGGTTATGTTCGCGAGTGAAAGTGAAAAGAATATGTGGTAGTATGTGTGGGTGAGCTCGTGCGAAGTTGTGGCATGTGTGTAGTTGTGTGGGTAGTGTAGGGTTATGCAATTTTTAAAACCAGTTTTGACCCTTTTATTTACCTCTATGCGATCACATAGAGGAAATAGGTGCAGTAGCATAGAACTAATGTACATGGCTAATTTAGGCCCTGACATGAGGAATGCGGGTCGCATTCTTGGTAGGACTATGTGGTCGCATAGACTACTAGGAATGAGGTTTGTTTGCATGTTCAATTTTTTTTTTTTTTACTTTTAATCGTTCGAAACCCCCGAGACCTTGATGTTTGCTAAACAAGTTCAAATGTATGTAATGAGTCTATGCAACATGGAAAATTTTTAAAACATACTCAACTCTTCGAAAACTTTTTTTTGGTTAATTTATACTAAAAACTCGATTTTCGACTCACAATGCAACCTGGTTGTCCAACGACCCACAACATATCAAAATACATTTTAATGTACAAGGGGTGCATGAATGCCATGAATGTGATTTCGAAAATATTTTTAAACTTGAAAACACATGTTGATCCAGAAAAGCTCAAAATTGATCATTTTGCCTCAAAATGCATGGCTTTCTCACTAAATCAACTAAATACCATTCCAACACCCCCTAAACTCATGCACAACACAATTAAAACCAGTTTTGACCATGCATAGACTCTTTGTGGCATATAAGGACGATGAATGACCTAATAATACTAAAAAAAATTGAAAAACATGAAAAATTACTAATCCAATGCAAAAATTGAAATAAGTAAAAGAGAAGAATTGTTGGGTGGCCTCCCAATTAGTGCGTATTTATAATCTGTAGCTCAACTTTATAGCGGTTGATTCATGGTGGTTCAAATCGAAGAATTTTACCATTTTACTCCTTGCAATTTCCAGCTTTGCATCATCTTTTAGCACTTTAAACTTTTGAATCTCCATTCTCGTCTCTACTAAGAATTCTTCCAAATTTTGGTTTTCTCTTCTGGCAATTTTGTTGAATGGATAGTTCATCTTCATCAATACAATGACACTTGTGGAGGGTTGATGGTTGTATGAATGTATTATATAATTTAAAAACTTATTGTTCCTCATCTACCCCCAAGATTAGGTCAAATTTCTCCATATCAATCAATGTTCGACATGTTGCTAAGAATGGTCTCTCCAAGATTATTGGAATATCCCCATCTTCTTCTGTCTAGAACAATAAAGTCTACCGGAAAAATAAATTTTCCAGCTTTGATGATATATCCTCAACCTTTCCTCTTGGATGTGTGATGCTTCTATTGGCTAGCTCTAATAATATCATTGTTTCTTTTGCTTCTCCCAATCCTTATTTCCTGTATATAGATAAAGGTACTAAGTTCATACTTGCATCTGTATCACATAAATCATTAAAAGTACATAATGTGAAACTCCTTGGATCCTTGAGCTTGGAAGACAGATTCTTTTGTAATCTTGCAATGGTCTCCTCTATCAGTGCCACAGTTTCAAATTCTGGAAGCTTTTTCTTTTTTGATATCATGTCTTTCAAATTTTTTGCATAGCTTGGAATCTGTATTGCGTCTAAGAACGGGATATTAATGTGGAGTTTCTTTAGTACATCCAAAAACTTCTCAAACTGTTGGTCTATCTTGTGTCTCTTCAACCTTTGTGGGAATGGAATAAGAAGCTCGTAAGAATTGCTAGAAATGTTTTCCTTAACTTGTGGTGTGTCAGAACTCTCTTTAGTAGATGTTTGTATCATTTGTTTAGTCTGTTCCACTCGCTTCTCATCTGACGAAGGTACTGTTTCCTTAGTCGCAACTAGCCTCTTGATATGTATTTTTCGGTAATTGCACCCCACTCTTGGTGGTGATTGCTTTCACAGATGGGTCCTCAATTATTTCATTTCTTACAATACTTATGGTTATTACCTATTTTTTGGGATTAGTCTCAATATTGCTTGGTAGGGTACCTGGCACTCTGCTTGTCATAGAAAGTCTCATATGCCCAACTTGAGTCTCCAGGTTTTTTAATAGCAACACTCTGATCTCGGAAAGTAATTTCGATTTTCCTTATGAACTGGTTGTAGCTTCCATGTAATGATTTTTTTTCTCCATAAATTTTTCGAACATTTTTTCCAACTGCAACATATTCCCCGACTGTTGAAATTGACCCTATGATCTATTCTGATCTGACCACCCCAAGAGAGTTTGGGTAATTCCTCCACCATGGGTTATACGTATCTGAAAATGGATTTGTTATGTTGACGTTGTCTCCATTGTACGAAGTCCACTTCTTCCGTACCTTGTACTAAGGTTAGGCAATCCGCTGTATTGTAATTTGCTCCACACTCCTCACAACTTGACTTTTTGGCTTGTGCACCGTTAGCTGTTTGTGATATGCTCTCAACATTATGGAATAACGAGTCAAGGTTGAGTAAGCATCCACCTACCTGTCGCTTTCCTTTGAACAACCCGTTTAGAAGCCCACATTGCTGAAGGAGTCACCATTGTCTCAAACAATTTTATTGCATCATCAATGATTTTTGTTGATAATGAACCATTAGACGAAGATTCCACCATGCTTTTGAATGATGGATGTAATCCCGTATAGAAGTATTTGACCTGAAGCCCCTTGCTAATGCTGTGATGAAGACACTTCCTAAGCATGTTCTTGAATCTGTTCCAAGTTTCGTCGAAAGACTCGAATTCACCTTGACAGAAAATAGAGATGTCATGCTTTAATTTTTCAATTTTGGTAGGTGGAAAAAAATTTGTGTAAAATTTATAAGCTATGCTGTTCCATGTTCTAATACTGGCACTAGGTTAAGAATCTAACCATTCCAATGCTTTATCACATAGAGTGTGTGGGAAAAACCTGAGTTTGATAGCATTATTTGAGATACCTTGATATCGAAAATGTTGACACATCTCCAAGAATCGAGAGATGTGTGTATGTGGATTTTCTTCAACTCTGCCATAAAACTGTGTCCATTCTGGAATAGATGTATGACATTGGTCTTCAACTGGAAGTTAGGTTACCCAAACGGAGGGTAGACGTGCCGGATTGACTCTGAATGATTTGCGATGTCAGAAAACAACCTTCAAAACCAAGAGCTATCACCTATCCCGAATTTCAATTCCCAGCTCCTTATTTCTGCTTTCCTCTGTTTCTTTTCTTTCTCTTTCACTTAAGGATCACTTGAAGGGATAAAATATCTTAATATGGGATATTTATAGAGTCCTAAAGGGGCTGGAGTCATGAATCTTGCTTAAGGATTAAGAAAATACTTCATGCAGCCATGTTGACATGTGTTAAGCAAGATGTGGCTTCATGCAACAATATTTGACTTTTCCCTCATCATATTTGGATCCATATGTGACTTATAGATATACCTCTTTCCCATATAAAGTTTTTAGGCTTTAGGAGAAGTGATGGGTGCCTTAAGATTGGAGGAATTTGATGTTAATTGTCTAAGCAGGATGTGGCTTCATGCAGCCATAGTGGACTTTTCCTTTCTCACATTTGGATCCATATGTGACTTATAAGATATATATCTATCCTATATGAAGTATCAAGGGCATGGAAGATATGGTGGAAGCCTTAATGTTGAAGGAATTGGATGGTAAAATGACAAGTCTCCCAAGCATGAGGTGTTCAAGTATGATGTGGCTTCTTGTGGTTGAATTCTGATTTTGTACCTATCCTTTGAGGACTTGTATGAAACTTATGGATAAAATAATGAATATATGAAGCCTTAAGAGAGTTGTAAATATGACTAATGCTTAATGGTGAAGGAATTGACCATTATAAGGACAAATTGACAAGCATGAGGTGTATTAAGCATGATGTGTCCCTTGTAATAGAATTCTGTTTCACTTCTATCCTTGCAGGTACAAATCAAGTGTCCTTAACTTATTTTAATGTCTTTACAATCCATCTTACCTGCCCTAAGATCCCAAAATATTTTACAGCGTTAATTCCTTGACCGTTCATTTAATTACTTACCCGTTTGACACCCGATTTTCGACCGATTTCAACAATTCGCACCTCA
>CAIGRP010022892.1:0-32014 GCA_903798385.1 Fraxinus cuspidata | reverse complement strand
ACTTGTTTGTTATAATAAAAAAAAAATCTAAGGTTATAATCAACTATATGTCAACATACATAACTTTGTCAAAGAATTTAGATGAATTACACGGTGATCAAGTGGAATTTAATTCTATGTATGGTCATGCTACAACCTTCTAGTAGCTTCTAGTACAAATCGCAAAATCGAATAGTGACCTATAGTTGAATAGTGACCTTCTAGTACGGTCATGCTACAAATCGCAAACTCGAATGGTGAATCTATCTACACTACAACCTTTTAGTACAAGGTGCCAACCCGTATACATTATCCATTAACAAAATATTTATGATTAAAATATAAGTTGTGTCGTACTATACTTTTTCAACGTAAACACCCAATTTATATTATCGCAAGTGATCTAATGTACCTTAATTCGCATACTTAATGATAAATAAATACAATAGAAAAATAAAATCCCAATTTATTTATTATAAAATATTATTTTATCATAGCAAAATATACTTTTTGGGCATACAACCCAACCAATCTCCCACTTGTCCTAGAGTGTATTTGTCATGTCTTGCAACTTCATATATTGTAGATGCTCTAAATAATTTTAGCCAACAGGTTCTTAGTTTTCTCTACCAATAATCTCTTTCAAAAGATAAAATTTTTGTTCATTGTGTTTACCATTTCGATGACTCTTTGCTCTTTAGCATTTGTCATAGTCCCATTGTTATCCTAATACAATGTCAAGGACGGTGCACAGTAGCACCAACTCGATGTTCATTAGGAATTTTTGAGTTACAAAGTAAATTTAGTAACTTCATCAGCTACCAAATACTCGACATTAATAGTGGAATCCGAAATAAATAATTGGTTGAGACGTCTTCAAAAATGGCACCACCATTAAGTGTAAACAATGATCCTTCTGCAAGTGTATGGTATCCGCTACGCAGACATCACCATCCACACCCCCTCAATTACAACCAGGAGACATGGTACTTGCTCTGATACCATTGAAATAGATCTTGGGAGAGTCATACCTTCGAAAGCCCATAAATTCAATGTAGGATTCAAGTTCCATACTTTGCAATAAGAATCATAACAATCCACCACGTTTTGTGATCTCGGCACCCTTGCTGGACTGGCTTTGCAATAGTCCATGAATAGTCCCACACGAACAATGCTATATTGGCGTCACCATTTGTACCACTCGATTGCAACTGAGGGACGTGCACTTGCTTTGATACCAAGCTTTTGTGTTGCTTAAAATTGATCAAGTTATAGGCATATTGGCTATAAAAGCCCAAGGGTCGAACTTAAGGTGTTTTCCTATTTTGACACTAAAATTATATAACGTGCTTTGATGGAACCTATTCTCCTGGTAGAGCTATTCCAGGTGCTTTAGGCCTCCTTAGTCAATAAAAGTTGAGATTAATTTTCTGGATTATTATTATTCATTAACTTTGTCTTAAATAGCCACTAATCTTACAACTAGCCATTTGCTTCAAGAGTGGAAAAAACGTATAATAACAAAATTACTCCCTCGTAATTGTAGGAGTCATTATTTAAACGAGAAAGCAATTAATTCTACATAATTGTAAGATTTAACAATTAAATGGAAAGCAATTAATCCCTAGCAATTACCGTGAATCATGCCCAGCAATCACTAGTGAATTATCTTCAATTACAGTTTGTCTACATATATTTTCATCTCGTAATAGCCTCTAACAACTCCATATAGGTCTTGGGAGAACTATACCTCAAAAGCTAGTAGTTGAAGTTTGAGAGCCTAAGCTAATATAAACATACACCAAAACTCCATATTTTTAATGTAGGATTCAAGTCTCATACCTTGCAATGGGAACCATACAAATAAACCACATTCCGCGATACTGGCATCCATGTTGGACTGGATTTGCTCTAGCCCATGACTAGTCCTAAATGAATGCTACTTTATCGGCATCACCATCAGCGTTGCTCGATTGCAATTGGAAGACGTGGAACCAGCTCTTATACAATTGATATAGATCTTGGGAGAGCCATATTGCAAAAGCTAGCTGTGAAGTTGGAGAGCCAAAATATATATAAACCACACACCGAAAGCATGTAACTCCAATGTGGGATTCAAGTCCTATACTCTGTAGTGAGAACCATAACAATCCACCACGTTCCACGATCCCGATGCCCATGTCAGACTGGCTTGGTACTAGACCATGACTAGTCCCAAACGAACACTGCTAAGCAGATGTCAACATTCAACCCCTTCCATTGCAACCAAGAGATGTGGTACTTGCTTTAATAACATTGAAGTTAGAGAGCCCAAGTATATATCAAATACACACCGAAAGCCCATAATTCCATTGTGGGATTCAAGTTCCATGCCTTACAATAAGAACCATAACAATCCACCACGTTTTGCAATCTCGTGCCCATATTGGACTGGCTTTGAACTAGCTTATGACTAGTCCTAGATGAAGACTACTATGCCGACGTACCGTCCGTGCCACTTGATTGCAATTGAGCGATGTGGTACTTGCTTTGATACCATTGAAATAGATCTTGGGAGATCTATACCTCAAAAGTTACTTGTTGAAGTTGGAGAGCCCAAGTATATATAAATCACACATCAAAAAGCCTATAATTTCAATGTGGGATTCAAGTTTCATGCCTTGCAATATGAACGATGACAATCCACCACATTTCGCGATCTCGGTGCCCTTGTTGGACTAGCCTTGCACTAGGCCATGACTAGTATCAAACGAACACTTCTAAGCCGAAGTATCATTCGCGCCGCTCGATTGCAACCGCGAGATGTGGTACCCGCTCTAATGCCAAACTGTTGCTTGATTAGAAATAGATCGAGTTATAGGTTTATTGGCTAGGAAAGCTCAAGGATCGAATCTACGATGTTTAGTTATTTTGCTACTAAAATTATCTAGGGTGCTTCGAGGGACCCTATCCTCCTAGTAGAGCTATTTAAGGTGCTCTAGGCCGCCTTAGTCAACAAACGTTTAGATATATTTCTGGATAATTTTATTCATTTCAACTTTGTCTTAAATAACCAATTATCTTACAATTAGCCAATGGCTTCAAGGAAGGAAAAAACATATAATAACAAAGTTGCTCCTACGTAATTGTAGGAGTCATTATTTAAATGAAAAGCAATTAATCCCATGTAAAACAATTAATCCCCAATAATAGTGAATCATGCAGAGCAATCATAGTGCATTATCCTCAGTTACAGCTTGTCGCACATCCTTCTATCCCCCTAGTGACCTCTAATAACTCTAAATAGATCTCGAGAGAGCCTCAAGACTATATAAACCACACACCAAAAGCCCATACATTCAATGCGGATTCAAATCTCATACCTTGCAATGAAAACAATAACAATACATCACATCCCGCAATCCCAACACCCACATCAACATTGCTATTTCTATGTCACCATCCACGCTGCTCGATTGCAATCGGGAGACGTGGTACTTGTTCTGATACAATCGATATAAACTTGGGAGAGCCATATCTTAAAAGCTAGCTTTGACATTAACGATCTCAAGCCTACCACACACCAAAAGCCCATACTTTCAAGGTGGGATTCAAATCTCATACCTTGCAATAATAATCATAACAATCCACTACGTTTCGTGATCCCGACGCCCTCGTCAAACTGGATTTGCACTAACCCATGATTAGTCCCAAACGAAGACTGTTATGCCGGCATCACCATTCGCTCCAGTCGATTGCAACTGGGAGTAGGCCTGGGCGCAATTGGTTCTGGTCGGTTTCGACCCCAAACCGAAACCAAAACCAAATTTGGTAAAATTTTAACACAAACCAAACCGATCTAACTCTTAAACAGAACCAACCCAAACCATATCGGTTTGGTTTTTTTCAGTTCGATTAATCAGTTTGATCCTAAATTAAACTTCGAGCAAGAAAATTGTCCAAGCATACAACTTGTCTTTACCCACTTTACCATGTAGTATCTCTTCTGCATGCATCATATAACTAGTATAATTTCAATTTAACTTTCAAGCAGTTGAACGAAAGCCTTCGAAGAAAGATACAGGTTGTGGAAGTAATGCACAATTGAGCAAATCAAAATTATTTGAAGCATTCAGTAATACAAATAGACACTACACTTCACCGAGCTAGTAGGTAACATTAAATTTTAAAGGCACGCGAATACACATATATCTAACACCCTTAGAATTTCTTGTACATTGCACTGAACATCACCAGTTGACCAGTACTCAGCTACAAAGAGCATACATAACTGCAGTTATTTATCAAATCCGTGGCCTCGAAACATCACCAGTTAAATTTCAGTTCGTCGTATAACAGTCAACAATTCAAGGTCAAAGTACCAAAATTTTCAAATGCCATTTGGCACATAATTAGGAAAGAAACATGCAAAAACTCTATAAAAAAAAATCAAACCATAATCATAAATGTCGAATTCATAATCTAACAGCCTATAATCTAACCATTAACCAACTACCATTTAAATGTTAATTTATAATCTATTGGCCAGTAATCTAACAAACAAGGCAACAAACTGTTAAATGTCTAACCAAATTCATAAATGTCAAAAATCGTAACCATAACCAATGTAATCTGACCAACCTGTTAAAACATATTTCTAAAAAACATAAAACAAAGAAATAAATGTCATTGCTCCAAAATCCAACTCCAATGCACAAAAGTGTCCAACAACCATCATTTTTGAATTTCCTTCACCTACAATAATGATAACTTGAATCCATATTCAGAACCACAATTGAGAGAATTTGGAGTTATACAAATCTAGATTATTAATTTATAAAAAATGATAGTAGTCACAACACTATTAACATCAAGCTGATACAGTCACAACACTATAAAAAAAAAAAAGATACAAATCTAGATTATTAAATTATAAAAAATGATACAATTGAGAGAATTCAAAATTATACAAATCTAGATTATTGGAGGTTTCTTTTCATTATTCTGTCTGTGGGCAAATGTATTCACAGAAGTTGAACGGCAAACAAGTCACAGCATTATTAACATCAAGCTGCCAACATACACGAGAAAGAAAACAAAGCGACGTCATTCAGGCATTCATATTTTAAAAATTAAAATCCCTGTATTCTTTACTATTTTTTCTTATTTACACATAGGTATATCTTAATAATTATTTCGATAAAGATAATATCTGTTTTATAATAAATTGACTTACATGTAGATGGTTAACTATAACAATTACAGTGGGATTGAGGTTAGACCTAATGTATGATTCATTAAAGCAAGGGTTTTGCAAACCCCATACCTGAATCCATTTGCAAGGTGCAAATCATACATTATAGGCGGCGACTCGGCGACACATAGAGGCGGGCAAAAGGCAGGCGAGTCATCGAGGTAGCAGCGAGATCTTTGGATTGCAACGGGAGAACGTGAGGAAGAATTGTAGACCCTTTCTTAAAACACTGGATTTGGATTCAACGGGAGAATTGGAGAGACGGAGTAGACGAGATAGTTGGTGAGAATCGAAAGAGGATTATGACGGTATGAGATTAGGATTTACTAATTTAGGGTTATTTACTAAACTATTGAGTTCTGAATTATGAGTTTAAAAAAAATTGTAAGTTGGGGGTTGGGCTGGTTTGTTTCACTAATGGTCTGATGCTTCAAACCGTGAACAGAACCAACCCAAGATGTTTTGTGTAAAAAAACACCAAATCAAACCAATAGCCTTCCTCAAACCGACCCGAACAACCGGGAGTCGGTTCGGTTTGAATGGTTTCCACGGTTTATCGATTTTTATGCCCAGGCCTAATCGAAAGACATGGTACCTGCTCTAATACCATTGATATATATCATGTGAGAGCTATGTCTCAAAAGTTAGTTGTTGAAGTTTGAGAGCCCAAGTCCATATAAATCAGAAAACTAAAAGCCCATACTACCTTGTATTCGGAACCATAACAATCCACCACGTTTCCTGATCTCGATGCCCACATCAGACTATCTTTGCACTAGCCCATGACTAGTCTTGGATGAACACTGGTATGCCGATATCACCATCTGCATCGCTCAATTGCAACCGGAAGGTGTGGAACCAGCTTTGATACCATGATATAGATCTTAGGAGATCCATACCTCAAAAGCTAGTTGTTGAAATTGGAGAGCCTAGGTCTATATAAACCAAAAATCAAAAGCCTGTAATTTAAATGTGGGATTCAAGTCCCATACATTGTAAATGGAACCATAATAATCCACCACGTTATGCGATCCGCGTGCCCATGTCAGACTAGCTTTGCACTAGCCTATAACTAGTCCCGTACGAACACTTCTATGTTGGCATCACTATCCATGCCGCTCGATTGCAATTGGGAGACATGTTACTTACTCTCATACCAAGTTATTGCGCTTGTTTAAAATGGATCGAGCTACAGACTTATTGGCTAGAAAAGCCAAAGGATAGAATTTATGGTGTTTACCTATTTTGCACTAAAATTATCTTGGATGCTTCAAGCAATCCAATCCTCTCAGTAGAGCTATTTGAGATAAATTACTGGATACTTTTAATCATTTCAAGTTTTGTTTTAATAGAAAATTATCTTACAACTAGCCATTAGCTTTGAGAAAGGAAAAACATATAATAACAATCACCAGTGAATTATCCTCGATTATAGCTGATCTACATATCATTTGATCCCATAATAGCCTCTAATAACTCCATATAGATCTTGAAAGAGTTATACCTCAAAAGCTAGTTGTTGAAGTTGAAGAGCCTAAAATTATAAAAACCACACATTGAAAGCTCATACTTTCAACGTGCGATTCAAGTCCATAGTTAGCAATAAGAACAACAACAATCCACCGCATTTCGTGATCCTGATGCCCATGTCAGATTGACTTGTACTAGCACATGACTAGTCTTGGACGAACACTTCCATGCCGATGTCACCATCCACACTGCTCGATTGCAACCGAGATCTGTGGCACTTGTTCTAATACCATTGATATAGATTTTGAAAGAGTCATACTTTAAAAGCTAGTTGTTGAAGTTAGAATGCTCAAGTCTTTATAAACCATACCGAAAGTCCATAATTTCAATGTGGGATTCAAGTTCCATACCTTGCAAGGGAAACCATAATAATCTACCACGTTTCGTGATCCTGTGCCTATGTCGAACTTGCTTTGCACTAGCATATGACTAGTCCCGAACGAACACTTCTATGTCGACATCACCATCCGCACCACTCGATTGCAATTGGGAGACATGGTACTTAATCAGATACCAAGTATTTGCTTTGCTTAAAATAGATTGTGTTTTAAGCTTATTGGCTGGGAAAGCCCAAAGATCAAACTTACGGTGTTTACCTAGTTTGACACTAAAATTATCTAGGGTACTTAGAGGGACCCAATCCTCCTGGTAGAGCTTGATGTAGGATAGCTAGTTGGAGTTTGAAGAAGAGATGGATAGAAAATTCAATACGAAAACTAACGCCCCGAAGAAACAGTCATAACTTTCTGCACCGGTGTCAGATTTTCTATTATAATATGCTTTCTGCTCCATACCATCCCAACTGACACCCCGGTTGACGTCGTTTCCAACCTCAATTTTTTGGCATTTTAGTTATTATGAATTATTAGATATCTATTTTGGACTTTTAGCTTAAATTAGGGTTTCCAGATACTATTTAAAGGCTTTTTATTTTCAGAATAAAACATCATTTCGTTTGGTTACTATTATTTTCTGGAGGATTCCAATTTACGAACTTCCATTATGCGTCAGAGCTACTTGAGGTGCTTTAGTCCTCATTTGAGATAATTTTTTTGGATATATTTATTCATTTCAATTTTGTCTTAAATAGTCAATTATTTTACAATTAGCCATTTGCTTCAAAAAGGAAAAAGTGTATAATAACGAAATTGCTCCCACGTAATTATAGGAGTCATTATTTAAAAAAAAAAAAAATTAAAAACATTAATCCCACGTAACTGTAGGAGTTAATATTTAAATGGAAAGCAATTTATCCCCAACAATCACCAATGAATCATGCCCAGGAATCACACTCATTATCCTCAATTATAGTTTGTGTGCATATCCTTTATCTCATAATGGCCTCTAACAATTCCATATACATCTTGGGAGAGTCATACCTCAAAAGCTAGCTGTTGAAGTTGGAGATCCCATGTTTGAATAAATCACACACCAAAAACTCATACTTTCAATATGGGATTCAAGTCCTATACCTTACAATGTGAACCACAACAATTCAACAAGTTTGGCGATTTCGGTGCCTATGTTGGATTGACTTTGCTCTAACTCATGACTAGTCTCGAACGAACACTACTATGCTGAATCACCTTCAACACAACTCAATTGTAACCGAGAGACATGATACCTTCTCAGATACCATTGGTATTGATCTTAGGAGAGCCCTACCTCAAAAGCTAGTTATTGAAAGTGGAGAGCTCATGTCTATATAATCTACACACCGAAAGCTAATACTTTCAATGTGGGATTCAAGACCCATACCCTATAATTGGAACCATAACAATCCACCAAGTTTTGCGATCTTGGTGCCCACTTCAGACTGGCTTTGCACTAGCCAATAACTAATCTCGGATAAACACTGTTATGCCGATGTCACCATCCGCGCTGCTTGATTGCATTCAGGAGACATGGTACCTTTTTTATACCATTGATATAGATATTTGGAGAGCCATACCTCAAAAGCTGCTATTGAAATTGGAGAACCAAGTCAATATAAACCACACATAGAAAGCCCATACTTTCAATGTGGATTTAGGTCTCATACCTTGTAATGGAAACCATAACAATCCACCACGTTCCGTGATCCTAGCGCCCATGTCGGACTAGCTTTGTACCAGCCCATGACTAGTTATAAACGAATACTGCTATGTCAGTGTAACCAATAGTGCCGCTCAATTACAGTTGGGAAATTTTGTACCTACTTTGATACTAAGTTGTTGTATTGCTTAGAAATGGATAGAGTTATAGGCTTATTGGTTGGAAAAGACGAATGATCAAGCTTACGGTGTTTACCTATTTTGACACTAAAATTATCTGGGGTGCTTTGAAGGACCCTATCCTCCTATTAGAGCTATTCGAGGTGTTCTAGGCCTCCTTAGTTAACAAAAGTTGAGACAAATTTCTAGATACTTTTATTCATTTCAACTTTGGCTTAAAAGCTAATTATGTTGCAACTAGCCATTGGCTTCATGGAAGGAAAAAAAACATATAATAATGAAATTGCTCCCATCTAATTGTAGGAATCATTATCTAAACAAAAAACAATTAATCCCACGTAATTGTAGGATTTATTATGTAAATGGAAAGCAATTAATCCCCAGCAATCACCGGCAAATCATGCCCGGCTATCGCCGGTGAATTATTCTCAATCTTGTCTGCATATTCTTCCATCATGTAATGGCTTTTCCTCTCTACTAATATACAAGCTATGATGATTTTTCAAACAAGAAGCAAATTGAAACTTTTTACTATAATTATAACCTTCCAGATGATATTTAAGGGTGTAATAATAATGAAAACGAAAATTTTGTATATTTTGCTGGGCAATAATCTGAAATTTTGGGCAAAAATTACACATAAAATTAGGAAAGTTCAAATATCAAGCTTTTTATACAACATTGTGTGTTGATAAGTGTAATTTATATACTTATTTAGACCTAAAAATATAGACATTTAATAGTTCTTTTGAACAATTATAGCTTAATTTATTGTATATTTCGTTTATTGGTGAAACTCGATTAATGAAATAAGCAAAAATTGGCAAAAAAGGGTAAGATCCAAAATTTGGGACTAAAGTGTAGATACTCATAAGTTGCGTCAAACCTCACGATGAATATTTTAGAATGCTAAGGGTCAAATGGATGCAATTAAAAGTAACGAAAAGTAAAATATGATTAAAATATGGACACAAATAAATTTTCAATCGCACAAATATGTTCCAATTTTTTAGTCAGAGATTGAGTCCCATCTTTGACATTGTAAACATTTGAATTGGAAAACAGCTATCTCTAGCAAAGTTGTAGCCATTTGAGTTATCTTTCGAACTCATTTTGAATCTCCTTAATCCGATATTGTTTTTGGTAATGTGTCCTTGAAGTTGTTCATAGATTTAATACATTGATTTCAATCCTAAGACAAAATGACAGTTTATCTAACCAAAACATTTTGCATGTTTTTGTGTTTGTTAAGTTAGGTTATGATTTTGTTTGAGGACAAACAAATACTTAAGTTTAGTGTTGTTTGATTAGTGTATTTTTGAACCTAAAGATATAAATATTTAATAGTTATTTTGAACAATTATAGCCTAGTTTATTATATATTTCGTTTATTAGGTGAAACTTTATGAATGTAATTGAAATTGAAAGAAAGAAGCGAAAAATGGCAAGATCCAAAATTTGAGGAGTGCAAAATCTCAAATGTTGTGTTGAACCTCACGATGAAGATTTCAAAACTCGGTTATGAACTATATACTATTTCGTTTTCTTTCATTATTATGAGTAGCTAAATTCATAGTTGGGGAAAATAATGTAATCTATGTGACCCTTTATTCATGAATTTATTGCTTTGAATTATTTGGCCAATTATTCAATGATTTTGTGAATCTATTACAAATCAAGAGGCGAGTATTAGATTTAGACCACATAGTAAAATTCGGTAATTTATTGTAGAGATACATATACTAATTATTGCGGTCATTAGATGAATTCTTAGAACTAATATTTTTTTAACCAAGATTGATTCATATAGAAATATAAAATTGAATTAGTTAAATAGACTCAATGAGAACTCGAGAAAAATAAATTGAATATTTTAAAAGAATTTGATCGAACACTATAGTATTAATGAGCTTGAATGACTAACTAAAGGGGATCCATAGGTAGAATTGTAAGTCCTAGAATCTACACACATAATTTTAATACCCAAATTCAATAAATTGTGTACATTAGATAATTTAGTTTAACTAGAATAATTAGACGGCAATCACAAATATTATTATTATTTTCTTATCAAATTAAAGTTAGAAATAATTTAACCAATTTTTAGAAAGTGGTCCTTATGGGGATAATATCCTAACCCATTGGTCCACTATATTACCTATTCCAATCCGTACTTGTGGGATTAAAAATCGACAACAAGTTTTTGGCAATGGGGACTATTTTTATTTAATATTTGTTTTAATTGTTTCTTGCTTTTGTTTGATTTTTTCTTCTTTCTTTTTTCAATTGATCTACTTGTTTTTATTTGCTTCATTGAAAAGGAATGAAATGAGCAAGAAGTCAAAATTTCACAACGATTGATCGTGACTTAAATGAAGGTGACATGCTATTTGGAGAATTCATCTTCACACGAGAACTTAAAAAGTGGGGATACGATCAACCTATTGTATTTGGTAAGGATGGCTTTCCGAAAGGACTAAATATGAAATCTAATGTTTATGGGGCAAGATTAGACCGACCTATGAATATTGTGGTGCATTGCATTGTACTAAAAATTGCTTTTTATTGGCAACTCTAGAAGAAGTAAGGAATGCTATCTTCGATGATCCACATGAACAACGAGATGATGATGATGATGGTGAAATAGTTACGGGAGACATCATCATGCAAAAATATAAAAGGATTGAAAATCAAGTAATTTCAGATGAGACAAATAACATGCCAATGGAGGATCCCTTCATTAATCAACTTGAGGAACCAACTAAAGAAGAAAACATGTAGAAACAAATAAATTAATCACGAAGGAGCAAAATGAATTTGTGGCATTTAAAGAAAATAAGAATAGCGTGCAAACCTCCAACTTCATTTATTTTGTGATTAAAGTCGATGAGGAAATTGAAGTACTCTTAGTTGAGTCCAAATTGGGCAATTTAAGCAAGTAAGTACGATTTCGGAGGACGTTTGAAATATAGAACAAAGTCAAGTTGAACAAGCCAAGCAGGACCTCCAAAGCCATATTCAAAGTGCCATGAAGCACTTTTGCATAATGTCTAGCTAAAGACTTTAAACTAAGTGCTTAGTAGGAGGCAAACCAATTTTTTACCCTTTTATTTATTATGCATTCTGTATTTGCATTTCATATAGTCTATTAAGGTGTATTAGTTTTAGGCATGTTTATGTTTCAATAAGAGGGCCATCATATCTATATTAAGTATGTTAAAAGAAACTCATATATTTGAGTGAAAAACAGCAGAAATTACACATGGCACGTTGTCAAGGCTCTAAGGACGTAAAAAACTGTTTATAGTACACACCACATTGTAAATTTTAAACTTTTTTTTTACTCTTATATATGTCTTCTTCTTTCAAAGGTACAAAGACATCGAACAAGATGAAACTTAACAAGCTGAAGAATAGAATGGACGGATCCAAAAAGCCCGCTTCCAATATCAAACAGAAAAATTTAGGGACTATTTTCTCCATTTCTTCCCCGCCCCTTTATGTGCTAAATTATATTTTAAGACATTGATGACAATGTCTACTTTAAGTTTAGAGTGGAAAAATTATTGAGTTTTCAGTTTTGTTATTCTTGTTTGATTGTGTGTTTCTACTCTTTTATTATTTATGAAAAAACGAAAAATTGAATAAATTTTTAGATTTTCAAAAAAAGATTTTCTTGTTTATTGTAAGCTTGTGGGCGTTAGGTATCCTTGTCAGCAAATATAATTGAAATTATGTATTAATTTATGAACTGTGAATATGTTACATATTTAGATTAATTGATTTTTATCCATGTTGATATTGTTTGCGCACACAAATTAAGTTTAGCATCAGAAAGAAATGGGTTGATTCATATGCTTGATAGGATGAAATAGTAGAACTTAGATGCTAAACCCAGAAATTACTACAATGTACATCATTCAATTAAGGAGAGATTTTACTATTATATGGAGATATGGATATAGATGGGGATTTCAGTGTGTGTAAATTCTTGTGTGAATTGTCTATTGCCAAGGTGAAAATCTTAAGTTAAGGGTCGATTTTTGAAAACGAGTATTCAATTTGTGGCATTACACTAATCATGACACAAAAAGGAAAAAGAAAAAAAGCTATCTCGTTGTGAAACGTCTCTTTGTAGCCTTTATGACTCGAATGATTAAACCTGCAAATGTATCTAAAAACCTGATGCTCTATGATCATGTGACTTGTGAGTCATCAACCCAAAACTCACTACTAGGGTCATTTAGAAAGTTTAATGAAGAGAAGTGTACATAAGATAAGAAAAAATAAATAATTATGTATTCACGTACTACATGTCTAGATTAAGTCTCAAACACTTATTCGAGAAATTTAGATCTTTGACAAAGGATTATTAGCCAAGTTGAGTCTTGGAGTTTGAAGTAATTAAATATTGGAGAATACTTATTTGTTGAAGTATCGACTTACAATTAGTGAGATCCATCTAAATTAATGAAGATGACGAGTCGGTATAAAGATTCAGCCTTAGATCACACACCCAGGAAAAGAGTAAAAAAGAATAAGTTTTGGGGTGTACGAATCTTATGAGTGATGAAAGTAAAAAATTGACCATCGAGGGTCGAAAATTGAAACAACTCGTAAAATTGTAGTATTTTACTTAATTCTTCACACACACACACACATCTTGTACGTTTGTGTTTTTGTAAAGTTAGGTTATAGTTTTGTTTGAGGATAAACAAACGAATAAGTTTGAGGGTGTTTGATAAGTGTATTATACACTTTAAAATATAGACATTTAATAGGTCTTTTGAGCAATTATAACTTAATTTATTATGTATTTCATTTATTAGGTGAAACTCGATGAATGGAAGTGGAATTGAAAAAAAAGAAGCGAAAATTGGCTATAAAGGACAAAATTCAAAGTTTGGAAACTAAAATACTCAGAATTTTTGTCGAACCTCACGATGAAGATTTGAGAATGCTACGGATCAACTAAATGCAATTGAAAGCCAAAAATGATTGAAATATGATCAAAGTATGGACACAAATCAATTTTCAATCGTACAAGTATGTTTCAGATTTTTAGTCGGAGATTGAGACCCATTTTTGATGTGACCCTTTATCTTTTATTCAAGATTCTAGTTCTTTAAATGTATATGTGTTGATGTTATTCATGAATTTAATACTTTTAATTCTTTGGCCAATTATTCAATGATTATGTGAATCTATTATGAATCGAGATGTTAGTATTAGATTTAGATCATATAGAGTATAACGGGTAGATATACCTATACTGATTATTGCACTAATTAGATGAATTCTTTGAACTAATATCTCATTTAACTAAGATTGATTCACATAGAGATATGGAATTGAATTAATAAATAGACCCAATGAGAACTCGAGAGGGATAAATTGAATACATAGAAGAATTCAGCCGAACACTATAATAGTAATGAATCTTTATTGGCGAATGAAAAGGGATCCATAGGTAAAATTTTAAGTCCTAGCATCGACATTCATAATTTTAAAACCCAAATTCAATAAATTGTGGAGGTTAGATAATTTAGTTTGGTTGGAATTATTAGATGGCAATCACAAACATTATTGTTCTTTTTTTTCGATCGAATTCAAATTTAGAATAATTTAACCAATCATTAGATAGTGGTCCTCGTGAGAACGATATTCGGACTCATTGGTCCACTATATTATTCGTTACAATCCGTACACTTGCAGGATATAAAAATTGACAACATGTGTCACATAAAGTAGAACAATGATTGGATTGATTAAGAGATGGATGCTAATTTATGTTGAGTGATTGGTTGATTTTAAATTGGTGTGTTTGTTTTTGGAATGAGCTTCAATTTCGGACGGTGGTATGGTAGTAGGCTGGGGAAGGTTGGAGTGGGTAAGGGGTGGGTTGGAGAAGATTAACATTTTTTGTTTTACGTTACATCTAGACCGTTAGATTAATTCAAGTGATGCCTTACACAGACAAAAAGTTTTTAGAGTTAGTCTTACTAATAGTAACCAAAATAGAAAAATAACAATAAACAGAAAATATAATAAACTCAAGATGCCTGACATGGAGAATCAAAGAAAGGTCCTCAGAAGTAATGAGAAGGAAGTATAGAATGACTTAAAGTTGAACTCATTTTTTTTTCCAAGTACTTGTATAATTACTTTAACTAGAATGAAGAAAAGTACTAATACCTTGCCCTACAGATTATACTTACTTTATTCTTGTTGTCTAATTGTACGATATAAGTATTTAAAATCCAGTCTATAAATAGAGTGCAAGGATTAGAGAAACCACAGACCTCTCCGAGTTAACTATAGTATCTCATCCCACTCATTCCAATGGATCTATCCGAAATTGTGGTTGAACGCTCTAGTTTTCCCAAGGATTTTATCTTCGGTGCTGCAACATCGGAATATCAGGTGTGCAACTAATTATTGTATGTTTTTATATGTAGTATCAAGCAGTATTGAATGGAAGAGTGGACAAGAGTTTAGCCTATTTTTAGTTTGTTATTACTGTCCTCTATTTTACATACACCCTATCAAACATACCACTGTTGTTTGAAAAAAAAAATGAAAAATGAAAAAAATGGTAAAGATTTTCTAAAACCATTATCAGAACGCAAGATTTTCTAAGGGATTTGTGATGGATCAACCAACTCCGTCATTACATCTACATGAGATGATCAGATTATTTCTTTGTAATATTAGTTTACTTAAGTTTGTCATTCTATTCATTGTGATAGATCCCACCCAAATAGAGGCCAAAGGATCTAATTTTCCAGGGAGTATTATCTTCGGTGCTATAACATCTGCGTATCAAGTGTGTTATTGGTTACTCCGTTAACTATAAAATACACCCTATCAAACATTCCATTATTGTTGGGAAGAATGCACGAGTACATATGCCAGAAAGTCTATTAACATGTGATTAAATTTTATTGTTTTCTACTTAATTTTCGGATATATAATTTATTTTATGGGCATTGTATTTAATTACTACAGGTCAAAGGAGCTTGGAATGCAGATGGTAAAGGTAGGAGTAATTGGGATTGTGTGACACTACATGCGACTGGTCTCTTCAATCTCTCTCTCTCTCTCGTCTGTTAGTTTGTGTCTGTGTACTAATATAGATGTTTACATAATTCTACATCACTTAAATATATATCCGCCTTGCTTGAAGTACAGGGAAATTTTCCACCGGCACTTTACGGGTAAGACACATGGTGGGGCGCACTGCAAATTTTTTTTTTTTAAAAATACATGTGTGGCCCAGGCCACTTGTGAGGGGTAAGTTCCCTGTGAAACTATCCCCTGTACTTGGGGATTTATCCAATATATATTAACCAACATATAAGAGATCTGGGTTGAAATCTCTAATTTTAATAATGAACCAGTGCCCAACAAGCTCAAATAAACAATTTGATCCATCTAAAACTTTCATAAAATCATTCGGATTTCAAGATTGATGTTTTCAACGAGTTATTGTTTTATGGAGGCATGTTAAACGTAATAGTTATACATAAAAAAATTAATCAACAAATAAGGCTTATGGTACTCTTAATAAGGAATTCCAAATCTCAATTAAAAAAAATACAAACATGTGTTAATTTATACATGTACTTGTGTTTTACATAATGATCGTTGGTGAGCATATATTTATCTTTATTAATTGGAGTGACAGATAGCATTGCGGATGGTAGAAATGGGTGCATTGCTATTGATCACTATTCTATGTTCAAGGTAAATGTAATTTAGCTATTTAAATTTTTATGGCACGGAGTGATGGGAAGTAATTTAGTGGACTAAACATAAAAGGAAAGGTTGCCCCTTTTAATTAAATTCCAAATCATTAGAAGTGGCTTGAAGTAATTTCTCATTCAAAAAATGGAGCTTTCCAAGACATTTTCCGTAAGTGATAAGAGGAAGTTTAATAACTGAAGTGAAGAACGAACAAATTTAAATGTATTAAATTACTTTTTCTGATCCAGTAAAGCTGGAAAATAATAAATTCGCGACCATTATTCGGAACATTACATTTGAAATTAGTTGATACATTGTTAACGTTTGAAAGTCAAAATTTTCAATTTTGAGGAAAAGGAAAGAAAAAGAAAACACATTATAATTGTACTCTAATTTAAGCCACCAAGAATTATGTGTTCCATTGTAAATTGTACTCATTTTTTGATAATGTTGCAGGAAGACGCGGCTTTGATGAAGAAAGTTGGTTTGAATTCTTACCGATTTTCGATTTCGTGGTCCAAAATTTTACCAGGTATTGGATTCTACTTCAATAAAATTAGAAAAAATTGATTTTTTATTTCGATATTGAAACGTTGAAGATTTAGAGTTTGGGCATTATTTAATTTCAAAGGAATTTTTTTTAATTAATCTATTTTTTCAGGCAAAGTGATTTTTTTGCTTAAAAATTTAAATGACTATAGTGCCTTTTATCGAAATGGACAAGATTGTTGACAATATAGAGTTTATTGTTCTCACTGAAAAGTAGGACTAGGGTGTTTAAATGGACTAGAAANATATATATATATATAGGTTGGAGTATGGGATGGAATTTGATAAGCTCACTGGGGTGAGTCAAGGAAGCCACGTGGGTAATTCTACGGTGATTATGCGGAATCTCGCCTCACCATGGAGATACCCTGAAAATGGAAGGATGAAATTGAAGGAGAAAGTGACATGGGGGGGAGGGGGGGGGGGGGGGGGGGGGGGAAACTTGTAGAGAAAATGATACCTTTAGAACAAATGACAAAAAGTTTTAAAATTAGAAACTACATAGAAAACGAGAAGTAGTCTCTAAAATGATGTCGCCAAGCAATTTCCTCAATTATAATGTCAAGTAACGGTTCCTTGTTTTATTCTAATTTGTGTATAAATTATTTTGATATTTTAGGAGGCAAACCATGCGGTGGTATAAGCGAAGAAGGAATCAAATACTATAATGATCTCATAGACGCACTTTTGGCAGAAGGTTAGACTCCATTATACATAGAATTTACCCGTTTATTGTTTCTTTAAGAAACTTATGTTTATTTTTGTTTAATTAATTCATAATCGAAGTTAAAAAATTGATATGATTTTGAAATCATTTCTCTTTTTACACACAAAATAAAATCAAACAATATTACCTTGCATTCTCAAATTACTTTTGTGCAGACATTCAACCCTGTGCAACTATCTTTCACTGGGATGTTCCTCAATGTTTGGAAGATGAATATCGTGGCTTCTTAGATCGTAGAATTTTGTAAGTAATTTGATCTTGCATCTCAAGGAACATCTTGTTCTAGATATTAGCCAAAGAATTAAGCGAAGTTATTTTCCAACACTATATATCGGAGGAAAGGCACAAATGTTTTGTTTAAAGATAATGATATAAGTGATAGAATAATGGCAGATTGATCTCTTGCACACAGATCAATGTCGTGTGAAATTTTTTACCATCTATATGTACATTACACATATATTTTGATATTAATTTGTTTCACATTGCCATTACAGGGAACATTTTTGTACGATTGCTGAGATTTGTTTTCGGGAATTTGGTGATCGAGTGAAACATTGGATCACACTGAATGAGCCATGGACCTTTAGTTATTATGGATATGTGAGGGGCAATTTCCCCCCTGGTCGAGGTAAACCTCGTGCAAATTCAGCGAATGATACTTCGATGGATAATAAGCTGCCTCTCCTGGGTGCAACACCAATGGAACAACAGACAACATCAATGGAACAGCTGATGCGTTCCTCGATTCTTCCTTACAGAAGTGCAATGACTATCCCTCACCTTACTTCCTCTGAAAAAAATCCAGAGAGAGAACCATTTGATCCGGGCACAGAACCATATATAGTGGCACACAATTTGATCCTTGCTCATGCACGTGCGGTTAATATATACAGGAAAAATTATCAGGTTTTCATTTTGATATTTCACAGACACATATATAAATACACACTTTTGAGATTTAATTATTGATTATAAATATTATTACATTTGTACATACAGGAAAACCAAGGAGGAAAAATAGGGATGGCAAACATTTCAACGTGGTTTTATCCCCTTGGGGACACCCTGGAGGATGTAGAGGCTGCTTTGAGGGCAGTCGATTTTATGTTAGGATGGTAATTATTGCATCTCTATAAATTCCTAACACTCAAAATGAAATTAGTGGCCTTGGAAGTTCGTTAAATTTGGATTCTTTATCGAATATTACTTCTCTTTTATTTTGTTTATCCTTTAACCTGTTCATACATTTTTGTTGTTTGTATATTGTATAAACCATGTGTCTTTTCGAGAATACATGAGATTTTTTTGTAGAATTTCAGGCAGTACTTCTATCATGATTCAAAATTTTAACACATTTCTCTTGTTCAGGTTTGTAGCCCCAGTAATAACTGGTGATTATCCACCATCCATGAGAAATAATGTAAGAAAACGTCTTCCCAGATTTAATCCAGACGAGGTGGCGCTAGTGAAAGGTTCCTGTGACTTCTTAGGCATAAACTATTACACGACTTATTATGCTACAAATATACGTCGAAAGACTTCACAACCACATTATGACAATGATCTGCATGTTGAATATCACAGTAAGTACAATTCAGTTATATTCTTTTATCTTGACGTAAAATGGACACTACTAATAACAATATGTTTACTTCTCATTCTTTTGTAGCTCATCGTCAGGGGAAGCCGATTGGTCAGCAGGTGAGCCATTAACATTACCCTTCTGTGAGAAAAATCAGAAAATGAATAGATTATTCTTATAACAATTTAGGTATATAAAAAAATTATTGTGATACATGATCGTGACATCTCATAATATACCAGCACAACTAATTAAAATACGTTTTATGGTTTACAAAATTTCCAATGCTAACGTATAATCTAGTGTAAATTCAATCTTTTTTATTTCATGGTAGGCTGGTTCACCATGGTTGTACATAGTTCCAGAGGGAATTTACCATGTCATGCTTCATATAAAGGAAAGATATAGGAATCCCGAGATTATCATTACCGAAAACGGTATATCGTCCTGTTTATTAGTTTATTTATATAGCCAAAAAATACAAGAAAAATTACTAATTTTTCAGGACATTTAGTGGTTTGTTGATTCCTTCATGACCTTTTGTAGGGTTGGATGAAGTCAACAATAAAGACATAACAATTTCAAAGGCTCGTATTGATGAAACTAGGATTAAGTATCACACGGACCATCTCGCATACCTTAGAAAGGCGATAGAGTAAGTCGTCATTTGTTTTGCACATATGGAAGTTCATGAATTGGAAATAAAATTGCATGTTTTGAAATTAATCGACTAGTTTTCCTTCATTTTCAGATGTGGTGTACGTGTGAAGGGTTACTTCATATGGTCATTGCTTGATAATTTTGAATGGGCCCGAACGTACAATGTTAGATTTGGCATCTTTTATGTGGACTTCCTGAATGGACGTTTGACTAAATTCCCTAAAAGATCAGCTATGTGGTGGAGGAATTTCCTGAAAAAGACTTCCTGAATGGACGTTTGCAATAATTCTCTTGTTGAATGAGAAATAAAGTAATGTTATAATATGTAGTTATTATGTTGAAATAATTGGAACCCTTCGAGGCTCCAAGTGTAATTCTCGTGCTTCAGTTTGTGTGATAAAATACCAACTTGCTTCAGTTCTAGTTATTATATTCTTTTGTTCTTCCTAATTACTGAAAGTTGTAGCAATCCAACTAACCTTTGTGAAATGTATGAATAGAAGTTAAACTTTCTCATCTTGTTAGCATCATTCTCAACCTTTCATAAAAGTAGTAGCAAAGAACTTGCTGGACGGATTCCATCTAAACTAGCGACAAATGGACGCGCACATCCACACTTGAAGGACCAAAATTGAAGAGACGGAAACTTTGGAGGACAAATTGGATCACATTAGAAGTTCAAGGACTAAAAATGAATAAACTCAAAAGTTAAAGGACTAAATTAGAAGAAAGTTAATAGTGTGGTTAAAATCATTTTTAGGGGGTCAACTGATGGACTTATGGACAGAATTCATCTATTTGTCCTCCAACCCCACACACACTTGAAAGGCTTGGGACCATGAGCGCGACAAATGAAAGGTTAAAGTAAAAGCTGCAGCAATTTTAAAGTATGGGAAAGTGGCTGCAATTATCCCATTATGTTATAGTTATCTTTTATTTTTTAATAAAATAGAATTAGATAATTAACCAACGTTCATCATTATATTACCTTCTTACAATCCATTAACTTGCTGGAAATTTTACAATAATAATCAATTTTAACATCTTTGTCAACTTACTTAGAAATCAAATTTACGAAAGTTTTACAAGTATGACACATTGGAATATATTATGGGCTAGTATAATCATATTAGATTTACTCGTAAATTCCATATTGAAGAATATTTGATCAATTATATTATATTGATACTACAGTGCATAGTATTGAACATCAAGACATAATCGGACGTACAAGTATTTATTACTACACGCGCATAGTATTGAACATCGAGACATAATGGGATGGACATGTACCTTATTTTTTAGACAAAATAATTCAATAAATTTATAGAGCAGGATTTGGTTTTCCCTAAAACCAAAAATAATACTACTGCACATGCCTAGACACCATGATTCCATTTTTAGTCTCTTTACTCCAATTCTCAGTCTAATATTTACCTTTTTTTTTGTTTCCATTCACTGAATCTCCTTTCAATTCTTTCCACCGTTTTCTTTAATTTTACATACAAGTAAAACGTAGATACAACATTTCACGCTCAACTATTGACCAAATGCATTCAAATACTTTTCATCCGTCCTTTTTTAAGAACTTGAATTTTAAAAATAAAATTCATTTTTTAAAAATAAAATTAATCATTGGCATGAAATTTAAAATACTACTTTCTATTTGAACTGAGCTCTCAAATACCTAAATACAATTTTATTTAATTAAAATAGAATACTTAATTATTTTTTGTTGAAATTTTACTGTTACCAATCCATCATATTGAGGCTCCCTACCTACCATAGATAAGTATTTGTGATTCAGTAGGCAACTTTACAATTCAAGCTCCAAATTATCATATTTAATCTATTCACTCGTGCTTGGGAATATCAATGAATACAACTAGAAACCATCAAAGGGATGTCTCATACGAATTTTATATTTAGAATTTAATAAATACTCTCTTACACAGTCAAAAAGTTTAACAATTAGTCTTACTAATACACAAAATTATATTAATTAACTCAAGATGCCATGCAGAATCCAAGAAAGGTCTTAAAAAGTAATGAGAAGGAACTTAAAGCAGCAGAGATTTTTTTCCATGTTTACTTTATGTAGAACAAAGAAAAGTACTTACGTCTTGCCAAATAAATTATACTTTATAATTGTTGTCTAATTATATGGCATGAGGTCTAACACTCTAATTTTCCCCAAGGATTTTATATTCGGTGCTATAACATTAGCTTATCAAGTGTGTAACTCTAATAAGTACATGTTTCAAAACCGCACACTTTGTTATAACTTACCCAGGTGGACATGATTTTATCCTCTCTCTTTTTTTTTTTTTTTTTCTTTTTTTACTTTTTTATCATTGTCCATTACAATTCCACATCTTTTGAACTAGCCAATTCAACAAGGCATCTGTGTGCTTGTTTTCTTCTCTAGGAATTTGATTAAATTCGAACTTGTTGAAACACTGAAATGATCTTATGTCTTCTACGATGCAAGCACCTAATATTTTATCCTTGACTATAAACTTTTCGTTCACTTGATTTGCTACCAATTGCGGGTCACTTTTTAACTTATTTCTTTCAGCCTACATTTCCTTTACCAGCCGTATGCCCACCAATAAAGCTTCATATTCACCCACGTTGTTGATTGCTTTAAAGTGAACCTTAATACAGGATTCATTTTATGTCATTTCAGGCTTGTCAAGATTATGACTGTTCCATAATTAATTTCTCTTGACGATCCATCCACAAATAATTTTTACGTTCACTATTCATCTTCTTCATCAGGAACGGAAACATTTGACAATTCTACAATAAAGTCGACTAATTCGTGTGCTTTGATTGCAGATCATCCTTTCTAGCTTATTTCAAATTGTCCCCAACTCTATAACCAATTTCATTAATCTCCGTGATGCATTAAGCTTTTGCATTACTTGCTTGATTAGGAAATTAGTTAGTAGTTCAATGTTGTGGCGCTGGAAATAGGGTCAAAACTTTGCAACGCTACAACTAAGGTGAGGGCCAGCTTTTCAATAACCAGATATCTTGCCTCGACTTCTTGCTCGTATGTTGAAATTGTAGTATTCTTAACATATTGTGAGCCTCTCAACACTGCAACAAGCAACTAATTATTTAATTGGTCATCAAGCAATCAAATAATGCAATAAGCATACAAAATAAATCAAGAAAACAAATTTACTAAACTACTTGGTCCTTGAATTAAAAATAAATAATTATTATTATTATTATAAGGTTCATCTTTATCCAACATAAAGAAATCCAGCTAAACATGTTCCTAATGATAAAACAACAAAAAGAAAGGAAGAACATCACCCGATATTTATAAATACAAAAAAGAGATCCCACGGTCCAATTCTTATTCTTTATTATCAACCCCAAGATTTGATTCATCAAATTTTTTATGTTTCTTGATTCAATCCCTTGCGAGATTCATTCTTGTCTCCAACTTATATTGGATTTTCCCTTGATTCTTAAATGATATTATAATATGAATGTAAATTGAAATGTGAGAGAGAGATCATTTAATGGCTACCCATGCCTTCTTTTCTATATGGTGAAATTATGTTAATATTTATATCCAAATTGGCTTCCAAAAGAGTTTCAATCAAATAAAGAAAGTTGTCTTCGTGCACGCATGATTATGTCTTTTCGCAGTCACAATATTTTGATTACAAATTTAAAATGCGTTGGAAAGCTAATTTAAATGGATGCAATTCTTCTAGAAATAGAATTTTTCCAACTCGAACGTTTACTATTCCAAAAATGGGTCCTAAACTCTAACTGAAAATCTAGAATATGGCTTGTGCGGTTGGAAATTGGTCTATGATGATCCTTTGGTTATATTTCGTTCTTTTTTACTTCTTATTGCATCCAATTTACCCTAACAATCTCCAATCATCAATTTCTGGTCCGAATCAAATACTAGATAATTAAAATTTGATCCCCAAAATTTTAATTTCATCCATTTTCTCCGATATTTCGTTCATTTCTTTCAAATTCACTTCAAACCTTTTGAGTTGTTTCTAACAAACGATAAATAAACGATGTTTGACTATAATTTATCAAAAGTATTATAACATATCCTAATTTAATGGCCTAAATAAGTGTACAAAATACTATTATCAAACAATCCAAACTTGAACATTTGTTTGTCTTCAAACAAAACTTTTAGTATATCTCAACAAACAAACATGCAATGTTAATTACCTAGTGGTGGCCAGTTAATCAAGTAATCTAATAAAATATGATAAAATAGCCTGTCATTTTCTCATGATTGTAATCATTGTTTTAAGTTTATGAACAACTTTAAAATCACAATACAGAAATCAATTTCTACTTATCCAATGAAAAATTAAGTAAAACGTCATAAATTCATAAGTTGCTTCATTTCTTATTATTTTAATCACATTCCCAAGATTTTATCTAAGATTGAATTTATATATTAATCCTTGTCGTTTCTAATTTGGATAGATCTTACTAATTGCAAGTCAATATCTCAACATATAAGGATTTTCTTTTATTTTGATTGCTTCAACCTATAAAAATCAACTAAACTAATAATGCCTTGTCAAATGTCTAATTATCTCAAATAAGTATATAGGGCTTAATCAAAACATTTAGTGCGTCTTCTATTTCATGCACTACTTTTTCAAGTTTTGTTGTGCATATTTTATTTCATGTACTAGCTTGATCCATTTTTTAGTTTTCCATTTGGAGTTTTCAACTAGTGTTCTCATTGGAAACTTTTATAGGGTAGTTTCGTAACATGACAACTTTTTTCCCTTTTTATGCAATGATTAGTGACCACTATGAATTTTAATAATTGCACCACAATTTTAGTATTTGTTTTTAATTTACTTAATTAGCATTAAGTAAAATCACATAGAGTTTTAATATAGTTTTTAATAAAATAAATTATTGTTTCACTACAATGGTAAACCTAATTTTTTTTCTCTTTTTCCTCAACATCTCATTGTCCATACCTTTTTTGTTGACAATGGCTTTCACTTTCGTCCACGACGGCAAGACAATTTTCATTTCCTTTCCAATGCTTCCACTTTATAGGCCTCTTCATTTTCCTCAAACTTATAAAACCTGCACCATCAACCTGAAGCATATAGTTTCACTTCCATTAGACTTAGGTGACTCCAATTTCATGTCGACAAATTCAGGTTCCTTCATTTTCTTTAAGAAAACTTCGGAAACAGGGTCTTTATCAGCTTCTGAAGCTGATCCAGTATTAAAAAGGTTTGTTCTTCTCCGGTAAGGTTGATGGCTCAATTTTAATCTGAACTAGGATTGCTTAGATAACGTTGGAGAGGAATAATATGGCAAAAAGATCAAGAATGGGGGGAAGGATGAGAAAAATAAGGAGTAATATTCGGAATGATGTGTACACCACAATTCTCTCTCTCTCTCTCTCTCTCTCTCTCTCTCTCTCTCTCTCTCTCTATATATATATATATATATATTTCATTTTAGTTTTTATTGGATTGGGAGTATAATTGTAAATTTGTTGTGGTGTATTTATTGAAAATATATTTTAATTGTAGTGTGATAATAATGCATTGTAGTAAGTAAATTTTGTGGTGGTAATATATTTACCCTTAGTGAAATACTCATTCCAAAAAGTAACCTTTAGCTTAATATTTTTACCTAATTTTCATCTTATTGGCCTTACACAATCCACATGAGAGTTTGCACTCATGGAATCCTCATTCATCTCAATATCTTTCTATAATAGTTCAATCGCCTCTAAACTATAGTAAAATTGGTTTGATCTAAACTTGTAACTTATTCATAATTTATAAACTAACACAATTCCAAATTTATAAATCATTGCAGCAAAGCAAACTAACTCACATAAATAACCCAAAAAAAAAATCTTTTTTGAATTTTTAAAATTTTCAATTTCTTTTTTTATGTACAAAATTAGTAAAAAATTTCACATAATCACAAAAAACAAATTAAAAAACTCAATTTTTTTCCATCCCCAGATTTAAAGGCAATGTCTCAAAATATTATCAATTAAATAAAATAAAATGGTAAAGAAAGAAATAAGATACTCGATTTTTTCTCTGATTTCAAAGGCTAATTTGGAACAAAGTTATCGAAGCTAGACGATCCACTTGACTACATCATTTTCCTTATCCATTGTTAGTTTTACAATTTTCAACTGTCACGCTCCTACATAATAAAGAAAAAATCAATCATAATAATATGGAACAAAGTAGAATAAACTCAAACACAATCTATAGGACAATATGGGGATGAAGCTACTTAAATTGTTAATTAGCACACAAAAGCAATTAAAACCATCTACCTATTATCTAGAAAGTATAATAAATAAAAGGGAAGAAAATTGTGTTGCCTCCCAATAAGCGCTTTTTTGTAGTCATTAGCTTGAGTTTGGCAATCTGCATCATAAAATTTTAAAAAAAAAAAAGCTTGGGATGCTTTGCACAATTTGTTTCTTTTGACTTTGATCCAATTTCATAGATTCTCCAAATCTTTAGACTGCCTATTTCAATGTAATAAGACTTGCCTATTCCATCCATTTCAAAATCAACTATGTATACTTCTACCTCCTCCTCGATCTTAATCACAAATTCAATTATTGGATAATTGATGAAATCGAAAGAATGTGAGTTAATTTTATCATCATTAATTGTCAATTCTTTGTTTGATTCCTCTGTGATTAATTTTTCATCCTTTTCATCCTTTTCTTCAATAGTTGATATTCCTTTAAGTTGAATAGTTGGTTCTGAGTTCAAATCCATGGGCAATGACAAATCCTTTCTTTTCAACATTTTCAAGTAGATTATATCACAACATTTAAAATTCAAACCAGTATATCCTATCTCCCGCACACATGTTACTATCATCCAACTTAGTAAGTTCATTCTAATATTTTGTGGGTATCTTCTCGTTCAATAGAAGAGGACCATCTCCCACAGCTATGATGTCCTCATCCCAATCGACAGATATATAATCTTCCATAAGCATGTAGACTTCATCAGATTTGTCAATTTCTTGTTTTCAATATCTTAAATATTGTATAAACCACATAAGCTAAAACCTACACAAATCGGTGCATGTATACAAAGAGTGCCCAGTATAATGCACATAACAAAGCTCACAATATATATCTTCGGAAGCATATCATTATCATCCATGTCGAGATTACTTATTGCAACTGTTTCGCTCCATTGCCATTGTTAAAATCATTCATATACTACTTAATAATATTTGTAAAAACACCAAACACAAAAGAGATGAGGGTAGGTAGCCAAAATTAATGAAATAAAAAATTAAGTAAAACTCGAATCCAATATGGATTAATATTTGTTCAGTCCTTATTAAATTATAATTCGTTTTTCTTTCTTTTCTTATTAACTACATATTCTCCAATAAAATAATATTACGTGTAAATCCAAAAATTTTCCTTCATTTTTAACCATACTTCTGCAAAATATTACTATTCCAAAATCAAATTCTCATTATAATCAAATGGGCGCTAAATTCAGTTTAAAAACTTTATTCCCCGCCAACAGCGCGCAAAAATATGTTCGAACAAAACTAGGATTACTGATAAGTAATATATTAAGAGTGTTAAGAGTATCGTTCTATGAGTAATAAGTTTTAAGTTGAAATTTATCAACTCGTTATCAAATTTAAATGTAAATAACAAAAGGGGTGATTTGATTATAGCTATATTATCTACTTATTAACTACAATTGTTTCTACTTAAATGTGGGATATATGTGTTGGAATTCTAATTCATCTATTTTTTATTTCTGATTCTCGTATGGTGAGATTAGGTCAAGATTCACACCCAAAATTGGCTTCCAAATGAACTTCAATCATATAATGAAAGTCGCATGCTCACGCGCATGATTATGTCTCTACGCAATCATCTTTATTTTAATTATAACTTTCTATCTCGATATTTGATTATATTATTCAAAATGAGTTAGAACGCTCTCTCAAAGGGCTATAATTCTAGAAATAGAATTTTCCAATTCGAATATTTACTATTCCAAAAATGGGTCTTAAACTCCAACTGGAAAATCCACAATATGTCTTGTGCGGTTGGAAAATAATTTGTAAAGATCCTTTGATTATATTTCATTCCTTTGATTATATTTCATTTCTTTTTGAATTCTTATTGCATCCAATTGATCCTAACAATCTCCAAGTATCAATTTGTTGTATGAATCAACAACTAGATCATTACAATTTGATCCCCGGACTTTGAATTTCATCCATTTTCACTGATATTTCATTCATTTCTTCCAAATTCATTTCAAATCATTGATTTATTTCTAATAAATGATAAATACACGAGATTAGACTATAATTTATCAAAAGTAATGAAAAGTATTATAATTTAATGGTCTAAATAAGTGTACAAAATACTCTTATCAGTATAGTTACCTATTGTTGCCCTTCCTCTTTTATCACTGACTGTCACCTTAAAAACTTCTAAATATAACAACTTCTTCATACTTTTGGGTTTAGTTAATATAGGTGCTTTCCCTAAATGATCATTTAGAGCCTAGAATGCATGTTCTCAATCGCTACTCCATTTGAATTTCTTCTCTCTTTTAACACTTGGAAGAAATGGGAACATTTGTGTGTCACTTGTAATACAAATATACTTAAATTGACATCCTTTCTCTTTAGGTTTTGTACCTATTTTGATTTAAATAGGGGTATATTTATATGAGGGACTGAATTGTGTTGGGATTTGCTTCTATGCCTCGCTGATTGACCATGTAACCGTGGAACTTTCCAGCTTTAACTCCAAAGGAGTATTCAGCGGATTAAGTTTCATCCTATATTTTTGGAGTATGTTGAAAGCCTCTTCCAAATGTTTTAAATAGTCTCCAGCCTGAAGGTTTTCACATGTATGTCATCGATGTATATTTTTCTCATTTTTTCGTATCCGATGTGCGAATATTCTTTTCACTAACCTATGGTTCATAGTCCCAACATTTTTAGCCCAAATGACATTACTTTATAGCAGTATAGTTCCCAATATATTACTAATGTGGTATGTTCCTCATTAGGTCCAAACATAGGAGTCTTATTATATACTAAATATGTATCTACCATTTGATGAATTCTTGGGAGTGAGAAGATGTCTTTAGGACAAACTTTATTCAAGTCCATGAAATTTTAGCACGTTCGCTATTTTACATTGCTCTTTGGTACTAGAATGGGATTACATACCTACACTGTGTATTGAGCTTTGCAGATATATAAAGTCAATTTATATTAGTTTATCCATCTCACTTTTCAATGCGATGCATTTTTAAACGCTCGTTGGCCGATAGCTTTGCATATTAGGCTATATTTTTTGATCAATTTTTATGGCATGAAAGGCGACTTTGTGATCTATCCCCATCATGTCAGCATGTTTCCGGGTGAATATACCTAGGTTCGCAGCTAGGATTTTTTAGCAGTCCTTTTATAGGTTCACTCAATTCCTTACCAATTTTTAAATCTCCACTCCCGTCTTCTGAGCAGAAAAGCTTTCTAGCTCTTGGACCGTTGTCGCCTCTGACATGCAATCAGTTATTTGGGGGGTCGGTATTGTCATGATTACATCTTCAATAACATTCTTTTACCATTATAATTTTTAATATTTATAGCATTTTTTGAATATAATGTATCATTTTTAATAACATTTTTTTATTGTAATCTATAAATATTACATAGCATTCCTAATTCCTTAATTATCAAATGTAAGTATGAAATATCATTTTTTTTTTGGAATAAAATATGAACAACAATATCAAGACCAACAATAAATTCCAAAACATTCATCAATATTATCTTATAGAAATACACATGTGTGGTTATTCAATAGAGAAATCTAATTATGTTTCGTATTCATATCAAATACTAATGACAGTATATGCTTGAATAGGTAGTAAACAAAATTAAATTAGAATAATTTGATTCTAATTATTCAAAAGAAAATTCCTTGAACTCTTGCAATAACTTTGAAGAAGACATCCATCGAACTAATGATGCATTTAAATCTGAAAATTAACAAAAACGATACAACTTATTAGATTGTAAAAATAATGTAATATAAAAAAATTTTAAAATTCTAATTAATGGTGACATACAACTTTGTCAAAAATGCAAAAAGGACTTAGGTTCAAATTTCACAAATATGGGTGCTTGTACAATTAAGGCTCAATGGTCAAACTGCACATGGAAGGCAGGTTGAGATATAAGTATAAATAAATAAATTCACCTCTTTCTAACAACATAAACATTTAGACAAATGATTCAACAGTTGTGATGCATACAACAATTAGTCCAAGTGCATACTAACACGACAAGACAGACTTCCACAAAGAAAAATGGTCCATCGCCACACAAAAAGATATATACATAGGGAAGCACTCATGTTTATGACATTTGAATACAAATATCAAGTTTACCATTTGAGTAGATATATTAATCTCAGAACTAGTTCCATTTTAGGCAGGAGTTTCGAAAGCGCGATAGGTACTAAACCCCAGAAGTGTTGAATAGAATTTCTCTAAATAGAATGGTCAACTACGACAAATATAAGCAGGACAATGACAATAAAAAATAAATAAAGTTAGATGACCAAATGTGAAATAAACCTATAACATGAGACAATACTAGGAAGCAAATGAGAAGTGTAACTTGAGGTGAAATTTATTTTATCTTTTAAAATTTTGAGCAACTGTCTTATTAATTATGGCCAACCCAATATACAGAAAATCAAAATAGAATTTCATTTAACAGATTAATTGTTAATGACCAAATCTCAAATTTGCATGAAAATATTACATTTTATGAAATCTGAATTGGTGCATTTCAAACAATAAATCTATCGTTTTAAATGGATCACAAAGTAAGAATTTGTTTGAACTCCTCTAACAAAACAACAAACAGAGCCACCTACCTACAACAAATAATTGATGGATTATGCGTAAATTAACAATGCGCCTAAAACTGCATAAATTGATCTATTATTATCTGTATCATTTCCATGAATAACTTACCCACTTAGAGTGGAACACTTTTGGTTCGTACTATTTAAATTGGTCCAGAATCCACTTCATCACCGTCATGGAAGTCGGTGCTACTGGTACCGGCTTCAAAATCATTCCAGTGAGGCCTCAGTACAATATGCCTGCTACTTTTGGGGATGAGTATGCAGTGATGAAGGCAAGGAAGAGAGACAGAGGATTGATTTTCTGGAAGAAAAAATTGGGAATCAGTCACAGGAAAGAGAGGGCCAGGAAAAACTGGGAGTGATTCGATGAAAGAAAAAAATAGGCATAGGACGCCAATATTTGGGTTAAGTATGGAGGGTGTTGAGGGATTTCCCACATCGAATAAAGATGTAAACATAAACCAACTTATAAAGGATTTGGTTACTCCTCTCAAAAAGTTGACATTTTAAGATAACACAGTTTGAATACAAATCAAATTACAACAGTTAAAGTCTAATTAGTTAATTATATCCAACGAGGTTTATCTTCTTATTGTAAAACTCATCCTTCTTTCAACCGAACAGTGTGGCTTCATCGAAGTCAACGACTTATCTTTTAACTCCCAATGTGTGATCTAAGGTTGAATTTATATACTAATCTTCACCCTCTCTAGTTTGTGTAGATCTTACAAATCGCATCTCAACACATCAACAAATGAGGACTGTTTCAACCACCAAGAATCAACTAAGTTAATAATCCATTGTCAATGGTTTAAATTCTCTCAAATAA
>CAIGRP010022889.1:355-15047 GCA_903798385.1 Fraxinus cuspidata | reverse complement strand
TTTCATGGGAGTTCATCAACCTCAACATGAATTCCACCACACACACCCTACATCATTGATGAACCAATGCCGGTGTAAAATTGTGGACCTACTAGCAGTAACATATCCTTTATCATGACAATTTATTTTGTGTCACGGGGATGAATATATTCTTTCAAAAGAAAATCATTGTCTCTCGTGTAGAAAAGAAGTACACCGTTAGCCATACACTAACTTTGAGCAATTAATCAAACATGCTTCACCTTTTTGGGATAATTTTTTTTGTTGAGGAGCCCATACTATCCCAAAATAGGGATAATCTTTTTTCAAATCACACCAAAAGAGGAGATTTGAGAAATTTAGGGGCTGTTCTCTTTGTGTTTCAGTTTTGTGTGTTGAGTTTTGAATTCATTTTTAGTTTTGTGTTTTGAGTGTCCATTTTGAGATTGTTGAAAATGTGTTCTTTTTGACATTTTGAAAAATTGTTTTGAAAACACCAAAAACAGGTTTTGAAAATTGTGACTTGATTATAACTGAAAANAGTTTTGAATTCATTTTGAGTTTTGTGTTTTGAGTGTCCATTTTGAGATTGTTGAAAATGTGTTCTCTTTGACATTTTGAAAAATTGTTTTGAAAACACAAAAAACAAGTTTTGAAAATTTTGACTTGATTATAACTGAAAACACTCAAAACGACAAATTTGTCGTTTTGTGTTTTCTTTATAAATTTTTAACTTGTTTTCAAAAATGCGTTTTCGAAAATGGGAAAGAGAATGCGTTTTCGCTGTTTTGAAAAATCGAAAACAAAAAACGGTTTGAAAATGGTAAAGCAAACAGACCTTTAGGAATTGCAGGTTCGGCTACACTAATCTGTAGCTCTGATACCATAAAGGAAATATGCAGAGACATGGTGTATTGCTGTATATTTACATTACTGAAGAGGATTACAATATATAGATTTTACAATGTAGTGACCATTGGAAGATCCCATGAGTACATCTTGGGAGTTGTCGGTGCGAATCCTCGCAGTTCCTTTATGCTCTCCGAATCCTTGCTCTTACTAGAAATTCCTGTTGGAAAATAGTTAAGGAAATTAGATTTTTATCAATTTTTTACCAAATATTTGGATGGGTCCCGCTAATCGAATTTTGATAGAAATGGGTCAAACACATTCTTCTCGTCAAGTAGATGAACTTGACATATTTGGAAGTCAAAAACTATCTCCAGATGAATGAGAAATTAATAGATGAAGTTAGGTTGAAAATCATGAATTTTTTAATGAAACGGAAAAGTCAATGGATGAAACAGCCACTCGAGCGACAGCTTTGCGCCAAGCGAGCGACAATGTCTTTGCTTTCAACGCTCGAGCGGCCAAGTCAGTGGCTAGTGAGCACCAATGTACCTGTGCCACTTTTCAAGAATACGTTGATTTTTGGATTGGATCTCTTCGTGTGAAACTCTTCAACATCTATATATTGGACCCCTCCATGGTTTCATACACTTCAATCCAATACAATCATAGCATATCATATAGAATCAAAATTCTGCATAAAAAATAGCCTCTCATTTTCATAAAAAAGGAGTTCAAAACACTATTTTTGTTCGTTGTTTCAAGTGATTTAGTTTGATAGTTGTATCTTATGAGAAAATTGCCATTCACCGTAGGCACCTGTGCAAGGCAAATTTGTCTTAAGGATAGAGAGTTCAACTTTTGCTCGTACCTTTGCATTACATTCCTTCAGTGTAAGTTCAGTCCAACTTTCTATTTGAATTCGGGTAGTTTTCGGTAAGTTTCATAACTGCGATAAAGAAATCACTTTGTGATTTTACAAACAACAATTCCCTTTTTCAAGGAGGATTGCAACCTCATAGTTACTGCCTTCCTGTTCTTAAGAGAGAGACCTGCGGTACGCTTTTCAATTCTTCCATCTACTGATGGTCATTTTAAACTTTTGCTTATTTTTTTGGTCGATGCAAATGCACAATACTTTACTTCAATAGTTCAATTCCAATCCTAGAAATAAATGAGTATCCTAGTTGAAGCAGATGTAATTGATATGAATTGATTCGGGTTTATCAGTACAGTAGTTCGCTGTTTGATATAGGAATTTGTTATTGCTAAAGTATACTATCGTCTGTGAAGAGGTTTGGTGCTTGTCGTTTTGTTGGTACTACATTAACAAATTGTAATGAGGTGATTTTATTACTCGAGGAACAAATGCTGCAATCATCCAGGTTTAGCTTATCGAAGTTTTTGCAGATTTTAACTGCACCATGTTAATGGATGCCTTAACGTTGAGTTAACTATTTGAACCACAAATTATGTCGAAAATATTGCATACATTTCCATAGTCAACCAGTTCTTGTGCTCTTGGAGAAAAGCATTTGCGTAACTCGAAAACTTGTTATCATTATTATTTCTATCCAATTCCAGTAACCAACTCCCGTAAAATTCAGATTTAAAAATGAGAGGAAAGACACTTTTCGTCTAAGCTTATCTATTTGTTTTAATTCCAGGACAGGCACTTGTATCAGCTGCGACGAGTGGAAGTAAAAGATTCTTTCTTGAAACTGATAGTGCTCCTCATGAGAGAAGGAAAAAAGAGCTCCCTTGTGGATGTGCTGGTATTTATAATGCGCCCATAGCCTTTCAATATACGCAAAGTATTTTGAAGAGGTAAATTCTGTAGATAAGTCTCGATTTTTCTCTTACAGTAATCTTTAATTTAATTCTTGACACAATTAATTGAGCATGGAGTTGAGTAAGGTCAATTTTATTAAGAGTAGTCCAAATCTTTAAAAGTTGGCCTATACTTTCACCTTTATTCAAAGTGTGATTTTATCCCTCAACATTATATGAGACCAGATTTCTATGGTCTTCGGAGAAATCCATCAAAAATTTAACTGACCAATACCGGTGGAAGGTATCGGCATGATATTCTTATTCATGGGGTTATTCATCAGAAAAATCCATAAAAAATTGTTTGCTGGTTCCAGGGATGGTAAAAAAACATTATAAACCCTATACTCGCGGGACCCAGCCCTGAACGGGGAGGGAATTACTCGCTTAATTGGGTATTCGGGTCGGGGACGGGGCGGGGATGGGTAATGGGTGCCCTGCTCCGCCACATTTTTTTTAGAATTCAATACTTTAAATGAAAAATTTTATGCAATTTTATTAGTTCTAATAGAAAATGCCAATTAAAATTATTTGTCTCAATCTAATGAATAAGGGCAATAAAATAAATTATCAAAAACTAAAAAAAAAAAAAAAATTAAACGGGATAGTAAATGGGGCTAGGGTCTCGCCCCACCTTAAACGGTTTATCAGTTTTGTAAGTAGTCGCATAATTCTTTAACATGAATTTTCGTGTCAAGAAACTTACTTGAAATGATGAATTCCAAGATCTTTTCATGGTTGAATAATCTTGTATTCCAAAACTCCAAAATCTGCATTTCTTGTTCTCCAATGGTTCCAATCCTGATCACAATGGAAGGAGATTATTATCCACAATCTAAGTGTCAATTTTTGTGAGATTTCATGTCCAAAATATGATTTTTAGACTTTTCAATTTTGGTGCAAATTTCCATACGAATTTTTACTATATTTTTCATGCCATCTTTTTCCCTCTTTTTTTCCAATGCAAAAAAATTGGAGGTTATTAGGAATTAAGGGTGGTTATAGGGAGTTATATGTTTGAATTTCAAGTTCAAACCATTTTTTTCAACCCTTTTAATAACTTGTGGGTCGGGTCATTTCATATGGACGACCCATGGGCCGTATTTTTCTAACAAGTTTCTATCAAAAATATATTAAAAATCTGGTTTTAATCTTCACCAGCAGAGGCCAAGTAAAGATTGAACTCCAACTTGAATGTAAAGATCATGTTAGACTAGTAGACTTTTTAAAATACACATAATATACCGATTTTTTCCTTCCATCATCTTGTGTCCACCCCAGTGTGAAAATCATGACCCTGCCACTAATAAAAATCATCACTCAAATTTCCATGTACTCTGTGCTTTTGATTTTGAAATTGTCTTTTAGTACCCTCGAGCAACTTTGGGATAAAGGCATTGGTGTTTATCCTAAGTCTCTTTAATGATTGGAACCATGGTCCACAAATGAATAGAAAGGGGATAGTGAGTGCATCTTTTGGGGCGAGGAGTATTATTTGTTAGTTCAGACCCCATTTACAGAGTGATTTTAATTGATTCATTTCCATTGAGAGATAAAATATAGTTGATTCAATCCCATTAGAGATAAATTATTAATTGATTATGATTTTCCATTATATTATATTTTTAATTTTAAGCATGATTCTCTAGAGATTGCCATGGATTTTCTTGTAATTCGATCATGATTCGTTTAATTAAATTGAATTGGATTTCCATGCTCATGATGAGATTCTAAGGAAAGATTGAACTCCCATATAATTATATAATTAAATTTACGTAGATTTTTACACATTGTGTGTTTCGTGGAACTGTACCAATGTGAAATTGGGGCTTGATATTATTTCACCAAATTGAAAATAGTATGAGTCTGGGTGAAGATTCTGACAATTGATCCGAAAGTAACTAATTTTGGAATTTTGGATGGATTCCAATAAGCCATCCTCTTCGTATAGTAAAAACAATGATAAGGTAACTAATTCGGAAATCATTGCTAAGAAAGCTAGCTTGATTAGCAAAACATGGTGCTTTCTTAGGGTAGTTGTAGATGCCTATATTCCTACTAAAGGACTTTGCTTATGCAACGGGAGAGTTTGAGGAGGAATGAAATTCTAGCATGACTATTACGAGGAAAGTAATTATGGAAAAGAATACTAGCCAACAAAATATGTCACTCGAGCATATGATGATAAGACCATGATAAGGGCACACGTAGTCAAGAACAATTATTTTTTTCTTTAACACCCAGACTCGTACAATTTTAGCTAGAGGTTAGGTCGTATGTCTTCTTCCAAAGTTTTGTACTTTTTGTTTTGGTAGATTTTTAGCATGCTTAGTTTATGCTAAGTACCGATGATATGTCACATTAATTAGTTGATGAATAAGTTCATGGTAGGTCCAAAACATTAAATGCTTCACCAATTAATTGATATTGTCATGTGGTTGGTATTTAAGAGATCATTTCTATACATAGTATATTGGCAAAATGAATCTACTTATAACATACTCCACTGAGGCCACTGAAGTAGATGATGGGACTGCATTAGGATGTTCTTGAATAAAATAAAGAAGCAACCACTACCATAATACTTTTTTCTTGGTTATTAGCTAAAACTTTCTCCTTTAATCCTTTATTTTTCATTCCCTTTGTCTTCTCCTTGTGGAATTTTTTAATCACATAAACTTCAGCAAGGGCAGCACTAGCTAAATAAGAAAAAACCCCCAAAAACCCAGCAAAAAAACTGAATCTTACGATGATTTAGTAATTTGGGTTGGAATTAAAATGAATAAATTGATTTGTTGAGGATGGGGTTTATATAGAGTTTGTGAACTTGGGTGGCAAGAAATGGAGGTTACAGTGTCTTGGAGTCATTGAGTCCAAAATGTCGAACAAGTTAGATTGGGGAACACAAAATGGGTAGACTGTTCCTCTAAAAGAAATCTTGTTTGTCGACTTAAAGATGAATTTTAATAATTGACGGGGAATATAATTAGTCAAATATATATGATCTTGGATGTTCGTTCTCGCTTACATTGTAAATGTGAGATCAACAATGACGGCCATGCCACCATGGTGATGAAGCGTTTTTCAAATGGGCTATGGAGTCCACTTCACAAGTTTCCGAATGATGAAGCTAGTTTGGGCTTAATTTTTGCGTATAAATAGCCATGGATACTATTTCACAGATCTCGACTATTATCAAGCATGAGTTGCATTACAAGATCCTAGCTAGAGTCATATGTGAAATTAACTGTGTCAAAATTGCTAAAATCTTCAATGATATGATGTATTTAATTACATCAAGGAATTTCCTAAATTTATCAAGACATGAATATGAAGATACCAAGATCCATCAAAAGAGCCTAAAGCTTTCAGAATTCTTCAATAAAGGTAGTTCGCGACATGCTTCAGTACCTCCTGCTAATTCTTGCCAAAATCTACAATGTACTTGAAAGTTTATTCGTATCAGAAAGATAAAGTTGGGTATTAAATAAGCTTCAATTCACGTTTGAGGACGCAATAAAGGTCATATTTAGGGACACAATAGAGGTCATATCTAAGGACACAATAGGTCTCTTTGGAACTAAATTAGATCTTCAGTCACAATCCAATCAAACGGTGATGATTCAAATTGTTTCGGCAATTCTGAAACTGCGTTGCTTGGATTTAATCATATTTTTCGTAACAATCACAATTCGTAGTCAATGAGCTATTTACAACAATTGTCGCTCAATATGCATTACTTAATAAATTTCACATCTTGGACCTCCAAACAATTTCCATAGTCAATATAGAGATTAGACATTTCAAATACTTTATTACTTTACCAACATTGAAATAATGCAACTATAGCTGAAAAGTATAAGGAGAGAATACCAATACAAAATAGATTAACAATACGGGGGTTAGCCAAAATATACAAAAACAAAAGTAATTAAATAAATAAAAAGAAATTGTTAAAACTAAAATTAATTAAAGTGGTAATCAAAGTAAAAATATTCCACCGACAATGGCGCCAAAAACTTATTTGCTAAGAAAGTGCAAACCTCAAGTGATGTTCAAGTAATAAAGTTGACATTTTGAGTCCGGATTGTCGATCCCTCGATGAATGTTTACTTTCGACTACACAATTTTAATCAGTTTAATTTTAACATTGAAAACGAACTCGCAATAAAGATTTTGATTTTGAAAATAAGAAAAAATAATTAAAACCCTACAATATAAGAAACATAAATACTCAAAAATTTTGGAGGAAAAACGTGGTTGGATTTCATAGTTTCGCTTAACCGTCGCGTAATTAATTTCTCCACAAGCCAATTAAAAAATTACTCATTTACGATATTAAACCTGATTTTTCAAATTTAGTTAATTACTCATCTAGAGCGAAATTAACCATAATTAATTGATTTAACCTACTATATCTCTCTATCGATTCAAATGAAACAACCACATTAAATATTTGTAAAAATAGCTCAATGAGTTACTTAGGATTAGACATATATCTCTATTTCCTATACAAACTTAGGGTTATTACTATCTGATCTAAAATGTATAATCGTCTCTGAACGATATATAAATTACTAAACTTAATCATTTAATTGTCAAATAAATAAAAGATATTCAACACAATAAAAAATTAAATACATATGAAAATAAGTATTTTAACATTAAAGAGCAAATATTAAAATTAATTAAAGTTATGTTAAGTTACTACCATAAATTCCAACACAAATAATTAGCATATTTTATACAAATGATAAAAAAGAGAATATATATAACAATATATTACGAATATGGTAAAATAATACAAAGATATAGATAAAATCATTTTTTGAAGCTTGGCCTTGACTTCCCTAAATATTTCTCCAAATCTTTGAATGTATTCTCCTTGTGCTCTTGATTTGTATCCCTAAAATACCAAGAACTTGAAAAGGAAAAGAAAAGAAAATGGAAGAAAAAAGAAAAAGAAGAAAAAAAACGAAAAAGTAAAAAATGAAAATAGCAAGGAAGAAGAACCAGAATCCGTCCCAAGCTGTCAGTTTTAATATTTAAAACCTATAAAATTTGCAGTCAAATCCCTAAAGTTTCAGAAAGTGACAAAAAATCCCAAAATTTTAAAATGGCGCCTAAGCGCCGTGAGCGCTTAGGAGCCCATTCTCTGCCAACAAAACCAAACATTTGTTTTATTTTGCAGCCAAGTCCCTAAGATAATTTCACGTTAGGTCCATCAACTCTGATTTTATACAATTTGTTCCTCGAATTTTGACTTTCATATCAATTATGCCCTTCATCAATTGCATCCAAGATCTTTCAACTTTCTGTTTTGTTCACTTGGTTCCAAAATTCACAAATTTGCACACATTTAGTCCATTTTCCTCATTTTAACTTGTTCTCTTTCTTTTGGATGATTTTTACCTATAAAAGCAATAATTACATAATTGTGAGTAGAAATTCGCTTCTTTTTATCAATAATAAGTAAATTTAGGTATTAAATAAATGTGCAAAAACACACTTATGAAAAGTCATTGTAAGTAGTATTATATAAAACTGGATGATGCATTTTACTCCCACAAGGAGAATATATTGAATAGAAAATTTCGCCAAAAATATACAAATAAAGTACATTTTCAAAAGAAACTAGTGTAACCAAACTCACAAAGTCACAATATATACCATGCATATATATTCTAGGCTATCTTCGTTTTCAGGATGATGCAATGGGAGAACACCTGTTGCAGGGTAAATTCTGTAATAACCTCGAAAGAAGCTGCAGATATGGGAACCATAGTAAGAACTGAAAGAAGGTGAAGAAATCTCATAAACTTCCTTCTTAGCCTCTTTGTTTCTGAAATTTACGTAGTTTGACCCAAACTATTAACCAGCAACAAATCACTAATTAATTATTTTTAGATGATTAAGCATACAATCCAATTACCCTATGTTTATATTGTAGAATATGAAAACAGTAAATAAAGTAGTAAAAAACACGCGGAATGTTCATGGAAAAACCCAAATTCGGTAAAAACTCCAAGCGTTTTGCCAGTCAAAATTTACTATAAACGATCGAACTTACAGTCCGTCACACAAGACGACGACACGAGCTTTTTCACCTCCTGACTGAAATTAATACGGTCGTCCTGAATTGTGTTCCTCGCAACAACTTCTGACTGAGATTTTGACAGACCTCCTGGATTGCGCGTTCCTACACCAACACTTTGACCGCAATATCAAAGCCCTCCTGAATTCTCTAACCCCTGGCTTTGTGGATTCTTGAAGAACTCTGTGTTCCTCGGTGAGCTTGGTATTTGGATTAACTAGAACTGATGTTTTATTTGCTAAGTATAATCAAATTAACGAAGGTTGAAGTCTCTCAATAAATTGGCAGATGAAAAGATGAAGCTCTCAAGTTCTCTCTATATTTCAACCTTCGAATTTACGTTCTGTGGCATTCTCGTATTTATATGATATGGTTAAGGTTGAATGGATCTGATAAAAAGCCTTGAAATCGTGATTAAAAAATTCCTGACTAACCCTGTCGTTCGAGCGAGAGCTCAGTGACAGTCGAGCGAGGGCTTGTCACTCGAGCAAGAATTCGGCGATAGTGTAGCGAAAATGTTCTTGTTTCTGCCGCTTGAGCGAAGTCATGGCGACAGTCTAGCAAAATCGTGGTACCGCTTTTTGTCATCTTTTGAAGCTCGAACCCTAGAACCTATACAATTGAATTATGAAAATTACAACTTACTCCTTAACTTTTATAATCTATCCAATTTAGTCATTTTTGTTCACGAACTTGCCAATTACATTATAAACTATGAAAACCTAATAGTTTCCCAAGCTTTTCAGCATTTTCTTCTCCTTGTTCAGCTTTTTCCAAACATACACTTCAGCAGTACAAATATTGGCGACATGGTTTGTCCCCCAATATTTTTACGCCTACCCCTATGTGAATTTCCGCAGCTAATAAGAGTCATGATTGCGAATTGCCACGAACTGGTTCTAATGAACGCAATGGATTTGTCTTTTAGAACGTCGAGCAACTTTGAGACAAAGACTTTGGAGTTTATCTCCAGCTCCAAGCCTCTTCACTACTTGAAGGGGTAAAGGGTTATTATTTATTTATATTTTCTGGCTCAAATAATTGATTTAGATGAGATACCATTATGCCATTATACTTAATTTTGAACTGATTAAGCACGAATATCTAGAGATTGCCATGGATTTTCCTTGTAATGTAGTCTTGATTCGTATAATTAAATTGAACTGGATGTCTACGATCATGACGAGATTTTAAGGAAAGATTGAGCTCCCATCTAAATTATGTAAAATTTCCGTATAACTTTGCACATTTTGTGTTTCGAGGAATTGTAAGAACGTGAAATTGGGGTTGATATTATTTCATCAAATCGAAAATGATTCAACCCCTCGTTGTGTTGCACTAATTATCAAAATAATATATTTTCACTAACGTAAGTGCAAACCCCTCATTCCATAGTGGTACTTATCAAGCTAAGATACTTTTCCATAAAGCCAACAATTCTTAAGTGCTAAAAACTATACTATACTGTTCTTTCATATCAAAAATGAATTAGTTAATTCAAGTTCACATAAATGAATATACAAAGCTAAACACAGAATATATATACATACACATAGCAGAAAAGTAAAATGAATCTAATTATTACACTACTCCACTGGTGCCATTAATGAATAAGATGGGGCTGCATTAGTATGTACTTTCTTGAATAATATAAAGGAGAAGCAACCACTACCAAAAGTACTTTTCCCTTGATTATAAGCTAAAGATTTCTCCTTTGATAATTTATTTTCTATTCCCTTTGTCTTCTCCTTGTGGAGCTTTTTCATCACATAAACTTCAGCAAGGGCAGCACCAGCTGTCGCCATAACCTGATCAAGAAACACGAAAAAACAGCAAAAAAATTTAATCTGATAATGATTTAGAAATTTGGACAAGAATCAAATGAATGAGTATGAGTTGATTGGTTGGGGTGCGGTACAATATAGAGTTTGTGAACTTGGGTGGCAAGAAATGCAGGACACAGTTTCTTGGAGTCTTCGGATCCAAAATATGTATTGAACAAGTTAAATTGGGGAACACAAAATGGGTCTTTACAAGAAACCTTGTTTATCGACTTGAAGATGAATTCTAATAATTAATGGCCTAAAAGAATTAAATGTACATATTTTCTTGGATGTTCAATTGTTCATTCTCAGTTATAGCATAAATGTGTGATCGACAACCACGGCCATGACGCCATGGTGATAAACGGTTTTTTCAATTTCCAACAGGCAGGCACAAGATGACGTTTCTTCTAACTTCTCTTTGTTAATTTGTTATATCTATTGTTTTACCACGGCATCTTGACAGAGTCTCCGTCACATTGCATTGGAGATAACTTTTAGCACACATTGTGTATTTATACTTGTGTTATAATTTTTGTTAAGCAATCCATGTTAGCGTTTGAGATGCTCTAAAGTATTTAATCATTTCAAAGAATTCTTTAAATCTATCAAGACCTGAATATGATGCAACCGATAATAAAATCCATTCAAAGAGGCTGCAGCTTTCAGAATTCTTGAGGGAAAAAAAATGATTTACAGAAGGCAAAAAGGGAACCAGACATAATACTGCATCTCACGATAGCATATGAAGTAACATTAATTGGGAAATAAGCAATGGCAAGAAAAAACTTTCCGATATTCTCATATTAGCCTGTATGATGAGGAAAATGTATAGGTGAAGATTGGAGTTGAAGCAACTTAATATAGATCGTCACATATTCGAACACAGAAAAATTAAGTATATCATGAACTGGGCAGTTAGTGGTTCAATCGCCAATCGTAAAGCTGGTATATCACTTTCAATTAAGTATCTGAAAGCAAATCAAGCAGAGCTTGAGACTGTACCGGCTCTAGGCAGTTTACAACATGCCTCGATACATTAAACTCCTTCTTGCCAAAATCTACATTGTACCTAAAAAATGTATACGTAACAGAAAGATAAAGTTGAGTATCAGAGAAGACAAACTGCACTTCAATAGCAATAATTAATTATAAGAAATCCTTCTCCAAGTAGTTTATGCGCTTTAACCCTTGCAGACTATACTGTGAACTCCATTGAAACCAAGATGAATTGCTCGTTGAAACTGAGCTCGAGCTGCAAACTGCTTTATCGTAAGAAGGGCGTTTAGGTAGGTCTTAGATCATGCAGGCTGATGGTAGCATCATGAACGTAGAGAGGGAATACAACTATATGAGAAAGTTCTCGTAAAACCTTTATCTTATCCCATTAATCTAAATCCCTTCTATATATTATGCTCCAATTTGGTGGGGATTGAAATTACATTTTTAGTAGATTTTGATAAAAGTGGATAAAATATGTGAGTTGGAAAGTTACAAGTCCCATAAAATATATGATTAAAATTAATTGTTGATTTTGACTTAGATTAAGATCTAGATTTTAATCCCTACACTCAACTTTTGTTAGAGAAATAGAAAGTGGCTATTAATGTGTAAGTTGCACGAGGAGAGAATACTATGACTACTTTAAATCTTGAAATTTAGAAGTTGCCTTCTATGAAGTTCCGTGGGCAAAGGATGTCTCATATATGTGGAATCAAGATTTACGTCATTGTAAATAATATAGACAAGATTGGATGATGTTCAAGCGTTTTCTTATACCGAAAACTTGGTAATAATATACAAATAGAAGTACAGTTAGATTGGATGATGTTCAAGCATTTTCTTTCCACAAGGAGAATATATTATACTGAAAACTAGGTAACAATATACAAATAGAAGTACAGTTTCAAAAGAAACTGGTTTAACCAACTCAAAAGGTTACCATGCATATATATTAATTCTGGGCTATCTTATTTTTTATTATGCTGCAGGGTGAATTCTGTGAAAACCCCTGAGGAAGCTGCAGCCACCGGTACATGAATCCAAGCCAGAACCGAAAGAGGGTGAAGTGGTCCCATAAACTTCCTTCTTAGCCTCTTTAATTCCCAAGCTTTTCAGCATTTCCGTCTCCTTGTTCAACTTTTTCCACACATACACTTCAGCAATACCAATATTGGCTGTTGACATGATTGGAAAATGGAACTGACAAGTATAAAATGAAGGATTTGTTTCATGTATAAATAGTTACAAGAACAGGCTGTGAGTGGCCAGGGGCTAGGTTAATTTAACTGTGATTTGAAGGAAGTCAGAAGTGGAGGGTGCTACTGGAAGACTAAGTTTTTTTGCACTTTTTCATGGAATTCCTTGTCATTTACCACTTATAAAGTACAAGACTTTTCATGTTTTATTTGGTTATTTGAGGTCATTGTTCACGTCATCATGAATATAATGTAAAAGAGTAATCATCTTTTCCTTGTCCCGATACTTTCGTTGGTAAGATAGAAAAACTTCGTAGTACCATACAACATTAAGAGAAATTTTAAAATATTATCATTGAGTCGAGCTGAGCCGCGAGCCTACGAGCTTTTTGATTTTTATTTTATTTTATTTTATTTTTTTACTTTTTCACGTTTTTTTTTTAATTTTTCTTTAATTTTTCACGAATTCACGAGCCGAGCTTACGAGCTCGTAAGCTCGGCTCGGTCGGTTGCCACCCCTACCCCCACAACATTTTAAGATATTTTTGAATTATATAAAATTTCAATTTTTTTGTATGTATTTTGTCCTCAACATTATGTCACGCTCCCATACAAAAAATTCATGACTTCGTCACTAATACAGTCAACTGTGAATTCCCACATACTTACTGCTTTGGACTTTGATGAATGTCTTTTAAGAACACTGGAGCAACTTTGAGATGAAAGCGTTGGAGTGTTGGAAATAGGACTCCAACCACCACTAAAACCGGGCTCAATTATTCCAATCGAACACCACAATAGCAAATCGATCAATCCCAAACCAACCGATTGCTCCAACAAAACCATCCCACCAAGGGCTCGGTGTGAAGAAGGAGGTAGCCTCAATGTTCAGCCATCAAGGCTAAGGAAGAAGGGAGAAAACGGATCACCAAAAAAGGCACAAAGCCAAAGCACAAAGTAAGAGGATGGAATAGGTTTTTCTCAAAAAACACGGCTGCCCTCAATCCTCTCACACCCACCAAGAGTAATGGGCAAGGGGTTAAATAGGTGAACTTTAGGTTTGGGCCTTATGTCAAATGATAGGGCCCAATATGAAGAGTATAAGTGGGCTAACAACCGTTTAAGCCATCCAAGTCTTTGAGTCGTGCCATAAGCAATACTAATTAAATTAGACTATTTCAAATGATCCAAATAAGTTGTGGGTTTGGTCCGAACGATTGTGGTGTTGATATTTCACTTCACTCATCGGCCGATGCCTATGAAATATAATCCAACAAAATCGGTTTAACATCATCGCCCGAATTTATTGGGTATCAAAAATCCAACATGGAGTTGATCCCAAGCCTCTTCAATGACTGGAGGAGTAAAAGGTACCGCAGATTATTACATAGGAGATTGTGAGTAGTCCCTCTGGGTCAAGGGGAATTATTTATTTGTATTTGTTACTTCAAATCCCATTTAGAAATAGAATATAATTGATTCATTCCTATTAAATTCAAATTGATTTAGATGAGATACCATTATCCCATTATACTTGATCTTTAATTGATTGAGCATAATTTTCTAGAGATTGTTGTGGATATTTCTTGTAATGCGGTCTTGATTTGTTTTAATTAAATTGAATTGAATGTCCACAATCATGATGAGATTCTGAAGGATAGATTGAACTCCCATCTGAATTATATAAAACACCTTAGACTAGTGTATTTATGTGTATTGAGAAATTAAATACATATTTGATCCTCTATTTTCCACTTCCTTAGTCTCCTTTGTTCAGCTTTGTGGAGCCTAGTTTTTTTTTGTTTGATCCGGTTGACGACCCAACTCGAATAATGTTGCGTGATTTTTTAATGCGAGATTTTCTGCCCGCCCAAGCCGGAGCTCTCATGGACAAGCTTATTGGGGGGGGGGGGGGGGGG
>CAIGRP010022885.1:0-11995 GCA_903798385.1 Fraxinus cuspidata | reverse complement strand
AAAAAAAAAAAAAAAATGAAATGGAGGAAAACCAAAAAAAAAAAAAAAAAAAAATGGAGAGAGAGGCTAGGCGTGAAAAATGGGATGAAAAAATATTACCTCATTTAAGAACCTAATTTAGGAATTTTGTTATTGAATTTAACCATAGAATCCTTGCCATTCTCATTTTTTTATTTTCCATTTTTAACGTTATTCTAGGAACATCAAAATTTTCTTAACATTTGCTTAACAATCTAGGATCTTGCATTCATTCCGATTTATTTGCATGAAAAATAATGGATTCATTTATATCATCATTCTAACATCCTAACAACCCTATTCATTTTTTCATATAAAACTTTTATACATAATGGCAACATCTTCTGGTGCAAGGAAACACTCAACCTCGGTCGGAGGAGCCGGAGATCGCCCGCTGCAATCGGTGAAATTTGCACGACGGACTTCTAGCGGTCGTATTGTAAGCCTCTCCCGAGACGATGTCTTGGATGTGCCGGAAGAATATGCCTCGCAAAATGATTACATTAATTACACCGTTCATATGCCACCAACTCCAGATAATCAGCCTGGAGCCACATCAACAACTATTGCCACGGGCGACAAGCCCGATGGGCCGACACCTTATCGTGCACCTTCATCCCGGTTTCGCTCTGAGTCGCAACGAATAAGGATGGGTAGTCACGGCGGTGATGAGGACAGTGGCGCTGGTGATGCTGCTGCAAAACTCGATCGTAGAATGTCGTTGATGAAATCGAATAGTAAATCGATGCTGTTAAGAAGCCAAACACAAGATTTTGATCATAATCGTTGGCTGTTTGAATCAAAAGGAAAATATGGGATTGGAAATGCTTTCTGGCAACAGGATGAGGATTCATATGATCATGATACTGGAATGAGCATGCAAGATTTCATGGATAAACCTTGGAAGCCTCTTACAAGGAAGATTAAAATTCCTCCTGAAATTATTAGCCCTTACAGGTGCACCCCTTATCTGTGTACTTTATATGTTATATCGTCGAGTATAGTTTAATACTGCACGCTGAACATGAATATTCGCAATGGAAAATGCAAAATATATCGTTTTTAACACAATTTTCAAACTGCGTTACATCTAAAAGCTCTAATGCAATTTTTTCTTCCCACAGAATACTCATCATGTTGCGTATGGTAGTATTGGCTTTCTTCCTTGCATGGAGAATAAAAAATCCTAACCACGATGCAATGGTGCTGTGGGGATTATCTGTTATATGTGAAATATGGTTTGCATTTTCATGGATTCTTGATATTCTTCCAAAGTTCAATCCTATCAACCGAATGGCAGACTTGGCTGCACTCAAAGATAAATTCGAATCTCCATCTCCCACGAACCCGAATGGCCGGTCGGATCTTCCAGCTATGGATGTATTCATATCTACTGCTGACCCGGAAAAGGAACCGCCTTTGGTTACTGGTAACACAATTCTGTCCATTCTTGCTGTTGAGTATCCAGTCGAGAAGGTAGCGATTTATATCTCGGATGATGGTGGAGCAATTCTTACCTTTGAGGCCATGGCAGAGGCTGTTAAATTTGGCGAGGTATGGTTACAGTCTTTACGCTTTTAATAAAGAAAATTATCAGGTCTAGTAGATTGGTAGCGAAAAATAAATAACTTAACATTATATCTCGTATCGGAAATTTTTATGAAGTCTTGTCTAGTCATATTGATTAAAACGATTGATGAGCTAGCAATCAATGTGACTAGATGAGACAACAGAAAAATGTAATCCTGGAACAGTCATGTTACATCTAACGTTACACGACATGCTCGTGTATAAAGAAAATAAAAGGAGCCATCATGTACGACCAAAAATATGGGAAGTATTTTTAAATCAAGAAGTTGAATGATGTCAAAAATTCATCCATCATAAATCATTTGCTATATAACTGTATATCAGATCAAAATTAGAGGTCAAGGAAAAACAAAAGAGCTCTGTCTAAGAGCAAATAGGCGAAAGGAATAGCAAAACTTTGGAGTCTCCACTCTAGCAAACTTAATCCTAACTGCGGAGGCTCCACATCAACAATTGAAGCCATGTTAAACCATAAAAATGATGACGAGAATCAAAGCAATCAATTTAATCTTCATATTCTGAATTCACATTTTTTCTTCTCATCTTCGTCCCTTGTATCCTAAACTCTTGCCTAAAACTCGAATATAAACATAAGATGTGAACAATTTCCCTGAGAGCCTGAAAAACGAAGAAATTCTAAAGCAGAAATTTTAAGCGTGTAGAATAGAGTTAAATGAGTAGTTCATGAAGGCCTTCATAGTTATTTTCCATTTTTTCCTTCTCGATAAGGAAAGTGTTCACTTTCATTTAAGTGACCCCCATACTTGCTTTATATGAATCAGGATTCTAACCAATAAACATATTTTTCTGGACTTAGAAATTTTGTTTAATGACTTTCCCAGAATTTTCTGCTGAGTTCGAACATGGATAAACATGTTCAAGTTCTCTTTGTCTAACCTGTGATCAGAGATTATCAGTCTCATCAACAAGAAGCTCAACCTTCTCACCTCGGTCAAGAACCTTAAAATGCAAATAGAGTTAAACATGGGTAACAACATATATAAACATCAACAATAACAAAGATTTCGATGGTGAGACAACGTTCTACACCTCAATGTTTCCCATCATCATTCCCTTTACTTCAATAACCTGAGCCTTGACTTTTGCAAGTTTGTTAATTTCTCCCGGACTATCGATCAAGTACTTCATGTACTCTGTCGATTTGGGCCTACAATAGCATTGAGTCTTCAGGAAGAAGGAAAAGCAACTTATAATTAAACGTTGAAAAAAGCAATTACCCAAATTCTTTTTTCAGGCTATTAGTACATGAAATGTAAAGTATGAGGGTTAATTATCCAGCAGATTCAACAGCAACAACGCAGTAGGCGATAATAAAGACAATGTAAAGTATGAGAGTTGATAATCCAGAAATTCAAACATACAAGGCTTTAAACAGTTTAGAAAAGCAATGCTTAAGATGTGAAATGGAAAATAATTCGGCTTATCAGCTTAAGATGCTATGGACATACCACAATATACAATGGAATGTAAAGCGCTTTATGAAGATGATAGGCATCGATATGTGCAGCTCTGATGCACAAACTGGACATTTATTTTACATCATTTAGTACTTTGTTAGGAGGTTAGTTGGGAAGTTCATGGGAAAGGCTAGGTACTAATTGTATAAATTTGGCGAGGTATGGTTACAATCTTTTGCTTTTAATCAAGAAAATTAAAAGGGTCCAGTACATTGACAGCTAAAGATGAATAACTTGCACTCTCGTATTCCTAATGAGAGAGTTGAATGAATACACTCACAAATATTGATGATATCAGACGTGTTGATATCAATGGTGACTGGAAGTGTTTTGGGCTGCTAATCTTTTCTCCTCCTTATAAGAAAGAGAACGGGTCGATTAAAGCGATCAATGTGCTAGATATAGGATTCCTACTTTGTCGACTAAAAAATAATAAATAAGAAAATGTATCCCTCTTTAACATGTTGGTGATAACTAAAATTGTTGTATTGACAACAGGTTTGGGTGCCATTCTGTCGAAAGCACAACATCGAACCAAGGAATCCTGAGAGTTACTTCAGCCAGAAGACAGATCCAACAAAAAACAAGAAACGACCAGAGTTTGTGAAGGATCGTCGGTGGATTAAGAGGGAGTACGATGAATTCAAGGTCAGGATCAATGGTCTGCCGGAAGTAATACGAAAACGATGTGAAATGTACAACAAAAATGAGGAAATGAGGGAAAAGAATCTCGTTAAGGAGACAAACAGTGGCATGCTGCCCCCGGATCACAAGGTCGAGGTCAAAAAGGCCACATGGATGGCAGACGGGACGCATTGGCCTGGAACATGGTTCGAGAGCTGTGCTGATCACTCAAAGGGGGATCATGCTGGAATTTTGCAGGTACTAAAACAAAATAACTTCTCTTACTGAAAATTTCAACTCATTTAATAAAGAAAGGGATCGTATGGGTATTAGGGAGAAAGGCCGATGATACATTGAATGACTCAAGAATTCTCCAAATTTTTTAAAATATACATGACTTGGAGAATATAGGTTTTCCCCATTTGACGTAGACAGAGCAATGAACCGAAGTTTAAGACAATATTAACATAGCCAATTTTCGCATTTTGTGGATTATAATCCATACTTTTCTATGATCACTAAGAATCATTTCCCAACTTTTAACCATGTTTCCATACAGATCATGAGCAAGGTGCCAGAAAGTGATCCTATAATGGGTGGTCCTGATGAAAGGAAGTTGGACTTCACCGGTATTGATACCCGTCTTCCTATGTTTGCATACGTGTCACGTGAGAAACGGCCTGGTTATGATCATAACAAGAAGGCCGGAGCCATGAACGCTTTAGTGAGAGCATCTGCCATAATCTCCAATGGACCATTCATTTTGAACTTGGATTGCGATCACTACATCTATAATTCTATGGCTATACGAGAGGGAATGTGCTATATGATGGACAGAGGTGGTGACCGTATCTGCTACTTACAGTTCCCACAAAGATTTGAAGGAATTGATCCATCAGACAGATATGCCAACCATAACACAGTTTTTTTCGATGGTAAGAATTATATAAGCTTAATTTTAGCAGACATAAACGCATAGAATGCTTAATTGATTGTGAAAAATACATCATTTAATGAACCAAGTGTAATTTATATTATTAGTCTCATGCAGAATTTGAAATTTGAGGAAAAATTAACCGGTTTTGCGGAATTGATGCCTAAAAATGAAGAAAGTAAAACTGAGGCGTCATTTTGTTCTTGATATCAAACTTTGTTGTTAGCCTAAGCTTATAATATGGCTCATATATTCAGTTTAGTGAAATTTATACTCTAGCATTGCCCTATTCTGTTGTACATATCAGTTTTGTGGAACAATCTGGAATTTGTTAATATTACAATCAGGAAATATGCGAGCCTTGGACGGTCTCCAAGGGCCAGTGTATGTCGGAACAGGATGCATGTTCAGGCGGCATGCCTTGTACGGGTTTCTACCACCACGGTCAAATGAGTATTCCGGAGTGTTTGGACAAAATAAGGCTCCGGCTAAGAACATCCAGCCTCAATCTCATGAACAGGAGCCCTTAACAGGACATCCAGATTTGAACCTGCCCAAGAAGTTTGGGAATTCGACGATGTTCACTGAGTCTATAGCAGTTGCTGAGTTTCAAGGACGCCCACTTGCTGATCACATCTCTGTCAAGAATGGTAGGCCTCCAGGCTCATTACTCGCACCACGTCCTCCACTCGACGCACCCACAGTGGCCGAGGCAATTGCTGTCATTTCTTGCTGGTAATTAATTGCTTAAATTTCTTAGCCTTTCAGTATAATTTCTGAAAAGTTTTAACACATCCCATGTCACATGTATCTGTTGCCTTCTATTTCATACGTAATAGGGAACTTTCGGAACATTCAGGCATAACATTTGTAACTTGTGTACTTATTTGAGAGACAGGTACGAGGATAAGACGGAGTGGGGAGACAGAATAGGATGGATATATGGATCAGTGACTGAGGATGTGGTTACTGGTTATCGTATGCATAACCGTGGTTGGAGGTCTGTTTATTGCATCACAAAACGCGATGCTTTTCGAGGAACTGCCCCCATTAATCTCACCGACCGTCTCCATCAGGTGCTTCGATGGGCCACTGGATCAGTCGAGATCTTCTTCTCTCGAAATAATCCATTATTAGCAACCCAACGCCTCAAGTTTTTGCAGCGCATAGCCTACCTCAATGTTGGTATCTACCCTTTTACATCTTTCTTCTTAGTGATATACTGTTTCCTCCCTGCCCTATCCCTCTTCACAGGACAGTTCATCGTGCAATCATTGAATATCGCGTTCCTCTGCTACCTCCTGATAATCACTGTTGTGCTCACTCTAATTTCACTCCTCGAAGTAAAGTGGTCTGGTATAGCCCTCGAGGACTGGTGGCGTAATGAACAGTTTTGGGTCATTGGTGGCACTAGTGCCCACCTTGCTGCTGTCATCCAGGGTCTCCTGAAGGTCATAGCTGGAATTGAAATCTCATTCAAATTGACCTCAAAATCGGCAAATGAAGACGAAGATGATATTTATGCTGATCTCTATGTTGTCAAATGGACAAGCCTTTTCATAATGCCATTAACTATCATCATTGTCAACCTCATTGCCCTCGTGATGGGATTTTCAAGAACTGTTTATAGTGTGATTCCTCAATGGAGTAAGCTTTTCGGAGGAGCTTTTTTCAGCTTTTGGGTGTTGGCTCATATGTATCCATTCTGCAAGGGACTAATGGGAAGGAGTGGGAGAGTGCCTACCATTGTATACGTTTGGGCCGGACTTCTTTCCATTACGGTATCGTTGCTCTGGATCACGATAAGCCCACCTCAGGGAAGTGATGCTACTGCAAGTGGTGGTGAGCTTAAGGTATAGTCACTGCAGAAAAAAGATGAATCAAACTCCATGAAGATTGATTCAAGAAATTTGTAGGGAATTTTAGCTCCCAAATGTGGGAGTCATAGTCTGATAGAAACTTTTGTATACTCTTTGTGAATTCCTTCACATGTATACTAACTGGGTATAGTGTAAATAAGAGATAGTACCACAATTTGAAAACATCCACGCAACATATAGTCGAGTACCCAATATTTGTGTCCAAGTGCACAGGCCATCCCACAAATCACGAGCTTTTTCTACAAACCCAGTGATGCAACAGAAAATATCGAACACAAATTTTCTAGTGATGGAACATTGTCTTCGTCCGAGTCTAGGCATGGCAAAGGTTAGGTGTAGCCCACCGTGTCTCTTGCGTAGCTAGGGGTTTTGGATATAGGCAAGATTGGGGCAGGGATTAAAATATCCACATTTCCCCCACTACCTCGATTCCCTAGTGGGGTGGTGCAGGACGACGAGTCGGGGTACTTTGTCATCCCTTTCTAAGTAGTATGCATCCAGTTCTTATTTTGTTATAGAATTGCTTTAGCTGATTATAATTACACTTATAGCAAGCCTGATTATAGTTAAACTTATAGCAAGCAAATTTTCGAATAGATGGATACATATTCATGGTTACATAAGTTTACTTGGTAATTAATTGGTATTAATGAGTGAACCGGGATAGGCTTACCAAGATATGTTGAATCATAACGAAACTAACATTTTAGTAGCTGAACCTTGTTCAAAAGCAAGCTCTTCTGTTCGACTTCATGGTTTTCTTTGCTATATGGTTCCTCTTGGACGAGAGATCGAGTTTCAAGAAATTGTGAATGTCTAACTAGTTTTAAGCTATTAAGGTATGTATAGTACCAATCTTTGATACATTGCTATATTTTAGGTAATAAATTTCAAGGATATAGTTAGCTGATTAGACACGGTGGTGGGGTGGATGGTGGCGCGTGGTGGTGGAAGAGTGTTTCTGCTTCTTTATCAAACCTCTTAGTTGGGAAAACAGAGATAGATGGAAGGAGACCAACTGGGTAAACATGGTAAAGCATCTTAGATTCAATTGGATTCAAGACTCGATCGTTGAAATATCTACAAGAGTTGGCTTACAACCATTCATACGTATATCTAATTCCTCTTCGAATGAATAATTAATCCATTTTTCAGAAAACCCGTTTTTTGTAAGGAAGACAAATTTTTAAAATTTTAAATTCAGGGCTGCATGTAATTTCAATCATCAAAGAGCAATTAAGTTTTAACCCTCGAACAATTATGGTTTTGCACAAACTTTGATCCTAACTAATGAAATTCAGATATTTTCGCTTGATCCTACTCGTGAAATCATACTCGAACACGGACGAACTGAAATCTCGATCATTCATTTGCCTGTGGCTTCGGCAAACCAACACGATTCTGATCATATCATTTTTCACAATGAAAAATGGAAAGAAAATGAGATGTAGCCCATCTAAGTACCACCAACAAAATCATATTCTATATCGAATCAAATATTTTCGAAATTTATCTATTGTAAATAATTCGTTATTAACCATACATCATCAGATCAAAATTAGAGGCCAACAGTAAGAAAAGCTCGAACTAAGAGGGAATAGGCCAAGGAACAGTAAAACTAAGTCAGCCACTCTAGCAAACTTATCCTAACCGAACAGGCCCGACATCAACATTTGAAGCCATGACAAACCATCAATATGATGATGAGAATCAAAGCTACAATGACACCGAACACAATCAGTTTAATCTTCATATTCTGAATCCACATTTTTCTCTTCATCTTCGTCCCTTGTGTCCTAAAATCCTGTGCCTAAAACTCGAACAGAAAAACAAAATACGAACCATGTTAATGAAAGCCAGAAAAACGATCTAATCCAGAACAAATATCGTAAGTGCGTAGAATAAAGGGTTAAATGAGTAGATCATGAAGGCCTTCGTAGTTCAAATATGGATAAACATGTTCAAGTTCTCTATCTAACCTGTGACCGGAGATTATCAGTCTTATCAACAAGAATCTCAATCTTCTCTCCTCGGTCAAGAACCTTTAAATGCAAATAGAGTTATACACGTGTAATGACATATATAAACAGCAAAAATAACAAAGGTTTCAATGGTGAGGAACCGTTCTACACCTTCTCAATGTTTCCCATCATCACTCCCTTTACTTCAGAAACCTGAGCCTTGGCTTTAGCAAGGTTGTCAATTTCTTCAGGATGATCAATGCAGTACTTCATGTGCTCTTTCAATTTTGGCCTACAATAGAAATGGGTATTTGGCGAAGCCCAAAAAAACTGAAAAGCAACTTATAAACGGTGAAAAAGGAAATTACCCGAATTCCTTTTTCAGGCTATTGGCACCTGCAGTTGAAGCTTTCGGCCCTCCATATCTCTTGTTAAAATCATCCTTCACGCGCTCTAAAAAGGCAATTGGAACTTGCTTGCCAGCAGAATCAGCAGCAACAATGCAGTAGGCTATATAAAGCACAAAATAAAGTAAGAGAGTTGACGATCCAGAAATTCAAACATACGAAGCCTCAAACAGTTCAGAAAAAGAATGCTTAAATCTCCGAGTTATATGTCTTCGACTAGAAGACATCCAAATAACAAAAGTTCTGGACTTCAAAAATTAATAGTAGTAAAAATTCTGCAGTTTTATTCATCCTAGTTAACCCTTCAATACAAATCAAAGAAATAAAGATGTGAAATGGAAAATAGTGGGACTTATTAGCTTAAGATACTGAGGACATACTGTAATATACAACGGTATGTAAAGTACCATACGAAGCTGAGAACCCTGATATGTGCAGCTCAGCTGCACAAGCTTAAGATTTAAGCATGTTTGGGAAGTGTTTACAGAGGATTTAATATAAATTGATAGAAAAATGAGTGATGGATAAGTAGATAGTGAAAGGGGATTCATCAAAATGTGTGGAGAAAAATTGGTTTGACCAATAATAAACAGTTTATAAACATTAGTTAGGAAGAATCATTATGTGAGGACCATTGAGAAAAATGGAGAGTAGATCGGGAGAGAGTTGAGGCACTCAAATGCTCCAGAACACTTCCTGATTTCTTTTCAATTTCCATTGCAATGCCGTTCTTTTCTCATTCAATATATGCACAAAATTACAATACATATCAGGTGCCTAATAGAAGCTTATGAAAATTAATCAATATAACACCAACAGTTACAAAAGGGTGGGAGAAGGAAGACAGCACACACATGAAGGTAACAAACGATAAGGAAAATGCTGTCCATCAAACATAAAACTTCTATTTTCTTGTTTCATTGAGCATCTAAACTGAAGAAATGCCCATTGTGACAAGAATATAATGTTAAACTTTTTCTGCAACCAAAGTGATTAAAGTAAAAATGCGCAAGGAGAAAAAAAAAATGTCGATATTATTGCAACCATAAGAAGATAGGCAGTGAGAAAACAACTGAAGTACAGCTCGACTCGAGTACTTCAGTCTGGCCCAAACAACACAATTCATCTCACACCATGCTAGAAGACAATAGATGCCTCGGAAATTAGAATGGAAATGATTTACTGACAGAATTCTAATGTTATTTCATTAAAATTTCCGAACTTCCTTAAATCATTATTCACCACTACCGCAAAATATTTCCTTTATCATAGAAATATAAAACATTTTCACTGATATATATGATGAAGACACCCAAAAACACATCAAACCATGTATTTGCATGTTTAGATAAAAGCAAGAACGCGTTAATCACTTCAATTTTCGACGAAATAGGTATTCAATCCACAAGTGTTTTGCATAAACATCATTACTTTTCAGCTCTGAAACTCAAGCATGCAAATTTCAATCATCGAATACTTTTAAATGTATTTGAAAATCTCCATTATAACAACTGAGATTTCATATACATCCAAAATCCCATATTCATATGCCAGAAAAAACTCATTCTGCTAAAATATATACATATTTGCCCAATCCCCTTGAAATTTTTCAACAACAATTTCCAGTTTTGCATTCATAGAAATCAAGCAAAATGAAAATAGAAATCATCAAATCAAAATGGGCATTAGAGTAACAAAAATTGATATAAAAATTAAATATCTACAAAATCAAAGGTAAAGTAACATACTAAATCCATTTTCCACAAGGTAATTAAAGGTGTGGCCATCACAATCGTAAGTGAATTTGTTATTTGATGCAGGCAGCTTCTCCAAGCATTGGGATGCTATGCTGGTGAAATTCCCTGAAAATTCAGTGTACTCCGCTAATATAACGGTGCCCCGTGCAACAAAGCTATAGATCAATGTTTGCTGACCCATTGTACACAATTTTTACACGTGATTCTTGAAAAGAAAAACCCAGAAGCCGAATTGGAAAAAGAGATGAAAGAAAGATTTTAAGAAATTCAATACAGAATTTGGGAATAAGAAATGGGTTTGAGTGATGAAATAGAAAGTTAAGGCTGTGAAGACGAATGGATCCGAGAAAACTGGAGATGGAAAAGGTGGCAAACATGAAGACAGGGTAAAGGCTCTACACAGTTATGTTTCATGCAATTGTGAGAAATATATGCTTAGACAGCAAGGGGACAAAACACTATTAACCCACAATTTCTAAAATTCATTTTCGATCAAATATTCTTTTAATCTTGTTTGAACCTCATATTTATTTTTTTTAAAAAAGGCATTCTTAAATAGTGTTTTTATCCCATTTTAATCACACATTCTTTGATAAAATAATATTACACGTAAATTTAAAAATTTTCTTTATTTTTTAACCATACGTTTCTCATCAATACACTATTCAAAAATAGAATTTTTGAAAGAAAAAAAATGGAGCTCAAACAAGCTCTTAATAAAATAATTTTACATGTAAACCCAAAAATTTACTTACTTTTAACCACATATTCTTCAAAAAAATTATTTTCACAAAAAAAATTCTAAAAAAATCTCTACCAAACATGTGGGACTATCATTCCAGTGTAGCATCCGATTTTTTTTTAAAATGTTGAACTAAGCTTGAGCATTGAATTTAAAATCGTTAAGAGTCAAAAGTTTGACAATCCAATTCCAATCAGTTGTCAAATTGGCTAAGGTCCTGTTTGATATCCTTCAAATTCCATGGAAAATGGAATTATTTTCCCACTTTAGCATGTTTGTTGATAGCCAAAATTTTCCATGGAAAATGATTTCCACCTTCTCCTTAATTCCTTGATTTCAAGGAATTCATTTTCCCAACAAAAGTTGGGAAAATGAATTCCATGTTCTGCCGACTTTTTTTTTTTTTTTATTTTGCAATTGAACTAAATTTCATGGCCAATTGTTAAAAAAAATGTCACTTTAACTGACAATTTCCATGTAAAATGAAGCTAAACGAACACTAAACTTTGATGAAAAAATAGTGAAAAAATAGTTTTCGAGCAAAATTTTTTTTTTTTTTCTTTTTCGCAATGGTAACAAATTTCATAACAAGTTGTAAAAAAAA
>CAIGRP010022884.1:0-12051 GCA_903798385.1 Fraxinus cuspidata | reverse complement strand
TCCTTTTTCTCTTTTTTTCTTCAATTCATTCCGCCGTCTTCCACCTTGTTGTGCTTCTCCGTGTCTTCTGCGTATATATATATATATAACCTAAACCACCAATAATTTAGTCCATTTAAAAATCCAATGTGAGGCCCAATTAACTTTCCATACCAAATTAAATTAATTCTTCTTTCCGAGTCCAACAACTTTCATGTGATGCGAGTTAATCCTTGAAATAAATTTATTTGTGCAGCCCATGCCAATTTAGTCCTCGCACTTTGGATTTTTGCCATTTTTCATTATTTTGCAATCTTTTCTTCAATTCTTCATTAGACATAAAGTTTAATCTACAAAAGATAATTTAACATAAATTAGGTAGAATTTAATTCAAAAGACAACAAATTATTATGATTTAACTCTNATTTATTTGTGCAGTGCATGCCAATTTAGTTCTCGCACTTTGGATTTTTGCCATTTTTCGTTATTGTGCAATCTTTTCTTCAATTCTTCATTAGACATAAAGTTTAATCTACAAAAGATAATTTAACATAAATTAGGTAGAATTTAATTCAAAAGACAACAAATTATTATGATTTAACTCTACAAATAAGTATAAAAACCACACTTATCATTGTCAAAAATGTTGGGTTGAAAATTGGTCAAAAATTAAATTAAAGAGACAAAGGGGACCAAACTGTCAAAATCTCTTATTCCTATTTCAGAGAGCCATAGGAACACTAGATCAGAACATTCAAAGCTCAGATATATGGGAATCTACAGCATGCGCCAGTTGAGGTAAATATTTCAGAAGATTGTAGCACAGCAAACAATATTTAGAGAAAACGCTTCTTCAATTCAAAATTCTTTCTGGTAAATGAGACCCCTATAAATGGTTTCATTAACCAGAAAATGGCCATAAATCTCACTGTTTTTTTTTTAAAAATATTTTCCTTCTTGTGAATTGTGAATTTTGAATAATCACTTAATAAAAATTATCTTAAAGTATTTTTGTTGGAATAATATTTATATTTAAAATTTATACACGGTGCGCGCACACATACACACATATTTCTGGCTTCACTGAGATGTTGGCAAATTTCTTGGTTGCTTGTCCTTGTGCAAATCCTTTTTGTTCTTCAAGTTACTCACTAAAATATCACTTCCATGACATGTAGTGTCATGATCTTTCCAACCAGGAAGCATTTCCACATTGTATTTAGTTTTACCAAGTTTGGTTATTTGTCTCCCTGTCATCGACTAACATGGTATCAACAATATCAAATTCTTTGGTAGCTACAACTGTAAATGTCATGGCTTCTGCATTACAACTAGGGGTGCGAGGTTGAAGATAAAAATGGCATTGCTTTGTAGGCATATCATGATCATCTTTCACTAACTTGCTTTCACTGGGGAGAATTTATACTCTTCATTAATCTTGTTCCCTTCATCTTCTTCAGTTTCAAGCTCGAGCAACCTGGGTTCTCTAGAAACTTTGTTCAAGACGTCAGCCACACTTGTCATCGAAATTGGGTTGACAAAAAATATTTGGAATTGAAGTTCGTGAAATCCCAAGACCAAATCGCAGACATTTTCACCTAATATTAAAATATAAAACATAATATATTAATCAAGTTCATCATTTATTTAGTCAAGTTTATTCACGACATTTGAAATTATTCATTCATTAGATTAAATGCACTAGTTTACTCACGTACTTGAAAAATACATGTATTAATTTGGGGATTAATTTGCACTTAATAACTAGTACATGTATTATATTTCATTCATATTTTGTAAAAGGCTAGTGATTGTACTCATTTCCAAATAATTGAGTGTTCTCTTGAAATATTATCTTCTCATCTTCTAAAAATTATTGTTCCATTTATACATTTCCAACATATATTACCACCAAAAATAAAGCAATCAAGGATCATATGAAATATTGCACGACTGGAATAATGTTCCCTTTCAGTTATTTTCTGTAATTTTCTGTATTCCTTAGTTAATTATTATATTTAGCACTTCATTATATTAAGCATGTCGTTAGGTTTCGTATATAACTTTGTGTCGTACTAATTAATTTGCAGGCTTGAATTATGAATAAAAATTCAGTTTGTTCTAAGCCTAGTGTATTGGTTATTTCTCAGTTTTTTAGCTTTCGATATCGACAAGTTATGATCGGCACTTCCTTCTCTAACCCTTAGTCATAGCATGCACCACATTTACACGATTTGCGCACATGCATATGAAGATCACATATGCATCCGTTCATGTAATGTGTTTAATTATACTATAGATGGATAATGTGTCAATGTCTAAACAAGTGGAGTCGATTGTCAAGTGCATAGATTGTGCAAAATAGTGAAGCCCAGAAAGCTCACCCCTATGGAAAGAGAAATCTCCAAAGAAACCTCAAGTGGAAGATGATGGAGCTACGAAGCTAAGAAAGGGCTAGGGGTGAAAGGTACTTCAACGGAGAAATATCAGGATCTCGAAGCATCTATTTATTAAAAAATTAATAAAAATCTCATCCTATCGTTATGTTTATTATTTCATCCAACGGAGAAATATCACGATCTCGAAGCATCTATTTATTAAAAAATAAATAAAAATCTCATCCTATCGTTATGTTTATTATTTCATCTTATAATGAAGTAGAATATGTTTGTAAATTAATGGTAGTGCCGTTGCTTTTGAAAATTCTTCCACAAAAATGATGCATATATGACAAAGAAACTATCGATAACACGCGATAGAAACGACATCGAAGAATGATATAATTATAATCCAATGGATGTTTTTAATTCATTAAATTTTTTATTTAAAAAAATATCGTAATCCTATTTCAGAAAGCCATATGAAAGCTCCAACAAATAGTCCACTGGGGGATTCAAGGCAGCGCTGGTCAGGCTATACAGGCCAGATCCACCAAAATTGGAAGTAATCAAGATCCAAAAACAAAATAACAGTACATGCTTAAAACATGAAACTATGAAGGAATGTAGAATGATTTGCTAATAATCATTTCTGAGTAAAGTACAAAATCCAGATATATTAGTTTCCACCACCTGGAACTGTGCTTTTAATGTGTACTTGTATAATAACATATATATTATACAGCTAGGACCAACCCTTAAAGTGACACAGTTTAACAGAGTTAAGCGTAATTAAATACAAGAAATGAGTGTTGGAGTAAAAATCGTGCAAAAGCATAATGAGGGCCGGTCACTAAACTTTGGGTGGAATTTCATTGCTACTGAACATTTTTATGTTCTAAAATTTAATGTCATTGTGACAAACAAGTTTCCTTGTATGGACTCAAAATTTAAGTGTCCTGATATTTATTCACTTGCAAATAACTATTTTGAAGATTTTTAAAATAAGGTATTCATACTTTGGAATACGAATTGCGACATTATGAGCTTGATGATAAGAGTAAACCTCAATTTCAAGTTTTTATACTTGTTGAGTTATGCAGGCAATTGACTCAGAGTACCTCGGAGACATATATTAACTAGGTATATTTGGCTTATATTTATTTTACCTTTCTATCATGATGAAACGTGTAAAGATGGATCTTTGCAATAAATTGAGTATGAGTTTTTTGCTGATTTTATAGTTCTCTTCATCAAACGAGAATTGTTGAGAAAATAGATGTAGATTTTACTATAAATAAATTTTATGTTTAACACCTCACTGGGAAAAACTTCAAATTAGATGAAAATGACTTTTAATGTTTCAGCCTCTACATCCTAAATTATTGGATAAACTGAGGTAAATATTTCACTATATCAATATTTAGGGAAACAGCGCTTCTTCAATACAAATTTCTTTCTGTTTAACCAGACCCCTATGAATTGTTTCATTAACCAGAAAATGGCCTTATATCTCACTGTCCTTTATTGTTTTCCTTGTTGTAATCATGATAAATCACTTAATTAATGACGACTTTCCAGATAGAAATTAAAATTATGATAGTTGTTTTGTTGGAATAATATTTATATATACATGTACGCATGACGCACGCAAACATATATAATTTTTGATACCTTAATCAACTATTGATATTTGGTATATATGTTCGCCAAACCAAGTAAATCTGGCAATCAGCAAGCAGGTAGTTCGTCAAATACTGCTGCTACTTTGGAACAAGATCTTGCTCCTAGGATTTGGGCGTGAATATCTGTTAGAAACAAAATAAGATACCAGAATTGCTCTGACACCACTTGTTGAGAATCCGGCTAAATAATTAAAGACGAGAATAATATGGGTAATATGAAAAATTATGAATCACACTTGTTGAGAATCTGGCCAAATAATTAAAGACAAGAATAATATGGGTAATATGAAAAATTATGAATCACACAAGAACTCAAGATTTATGTAGAAGATGAGGAAATTTTATTATCTTTACAAGATTTGATTCTCTCAATCTAAATTTAAACAATTCTCATAAGTTTCTAATGTTTGTTATTTTGAGTCTATATAGAGCCTACACCTAGTGGATTATTTATAGGAGCGAAATCTTGGAGTTATAGATAAAGTATAGTCCTTAATCCTAAAATTCTTATCCCAATAAAACTCTCAATCCATAATAAGATTTAATCCTATCAAACCGGACTTCTAAATCAAAATTATCTAGATTTTCTCCTTAAATCAAACTTCCAAATCACATGGAATTTGAATCACAAAACACAACAATATCTTTGACCACTATCAATATTTGGTACATAAGTTCACTCATAAATCACCACCAAAATCAAGCAATACATGATCATATGAAATATCGCACATCTTCTCTTTCGATTTCTTTTTATAATTATACATATGTATATATGTATGTCTTAGTTTTCCTATTTAAGGCTTTGTCATTGTAATAGACTGGCAGACTTAAATTATCAGAAACAAGTTTCAGTTTCGTTTATCCCAGCTTATTGATTGTTTTTCTCAGTTTTTTAGCTTTCAAAATTAAAGAGTTTTGAAAATGCTTCCATCTCTACCCCTTAGTAGTCGCTTGCACACGATTTGTTCATGTGAATATGAAAATCCCTTACACGAGTTATTGTAATGCATTGTATTATACTATAGATGGATAGTGTATGAATGACTAAACAAGTGGAGTCGATTTTCAAGAATTGTGAATAATGTAGAATTTCTATTGCTGTGGTTAAGTTTATTATTCCACCTTATAATGAAAAATAGAATATGTTGGTAAGTTGATGATAATACCTTTGTTTTAACATGTACTCAAAAATTTAGTGACAAAATGTCTTTTATATTACAAAGAAAGTGTAGATAACAGCATCTATGGATAATATAATTATAATCCAACCAATGTTTTTACCTGTTAAATATTTTATTTAACAAAATCTCTTGTTCTCATTTCAGCGAGCCGAATGAACACCAAATAAAAAGATTTTGAAAAAATGTAGTTTACTAGCTAAGTTTGACCTCACATGCGGAATACTGCTAATTAAAGCAACAAGTTACTTATAATTAGTTTCTAGATGGTTAAGCATACACTCCAATTTCTAAAAGTTGAATTACCGCAGTTTTAATATTTGAAAAACAATAAATAACACAAAGTTTGATGACGGGGAAATCCATTGGGTAAAAACTCAGGAACCAGTCTAGGTACCTCCACTATAGACAACGTGGGTTACAGTTCAATTTAAAACTTGTTCCACTAGCTATTGTAAACCCTGCAACTCCAAGATCCGCTGCTCATTCAGCCTTGCGATCTACTACCGTAGATACTGTCCAGACAACCCCACTAGACCTCCTGATCTACCTTATGTGGCTTCCAAGCTTTGTTGTACTTACGAACTTACAATCTTCTACGAAGATATGATGTCTCAGTCTCACAATCTTCTGCACAAATCTCTTCCAAGTGGATACCCACGAATCACCTATTCATGTTCTTCATTCTTCGCTTGAATTCATTACTTAAAGGTTAAGGAATACACGTGTTTTGGATTAGAACCTATGATGTTTTCCAAAACCAGGTTGCTGGATCTCAAGAATGATGTGTTTGTTTTTACCAATCAATTGTGTCCTTAGATCTCTCAAAATATGATGTGAATGTGTTATGCAATAAAAGCACAATCAAGGAACTTCCTAGACTTTTGTATTTATAGTTGGGGACGCTTAGGTGTTATGGGTCGTGTAAAACTCTTTAAAATCACGAATTAGATATGGCCGCATAAATTTGTCGCTCGAGCGAGGGGACTTGTCGCTCGAGCCAAAGGCATGTCGCTCGAGCGAAGCTTGGGCGATAAGAGAGCGACGATGGTTCGGTTTCTATCGCTCGAGCGATGGCTAGGCGTGCGGCTAGCGAAATTTTGACGTCGCTTCTTCCTTGTTTTCACACTCGAACTCAAGCCCTAGACAACCTAACTCAACTATATAAAATTGCACTTCACTCCTTAACTTTTACACATGTTCAATTAAGTCCTTCTTGTTCACAGAATTGTCAATTACAATATTGAACCTAACAATCTCCCCATTTGGCATTTTGTGATAAAACTATACAAATAAAGTCAAGGTAGTAAAACAAATCAAACTATCAAACTAAATTACCTAATTACTCGAGTTCTTCTACTTCTTGCATTCATTGGTATACCAGTTTCCCGAAATCAAAAACTCAATACCAGTGTAAAAGCACGTGATACAGGAAATCAAAAAACTTATGAACACAAATAAGCATGCTAGTTTGAGACGTAACATTAATGTCCATCAAATCACCAACCAAAACATTAACATCACAAAACATCAAAACTCAAACAGCTATGCATATAATATACAATGCAGATGCAATGCACATTCTCTCCCTTACTGCAAACTCTCAATGTTTTTATACAGTAGGCAAATGTATCTATGTATTTCCCCAGTGACCCCTAAGACATAAAATGCAAATCACAATTATAAAATGCATATCACAATTTCATTCAATGTTCCCCCAGTGTATATTCTCTCTCCCCCTTTTTGTCACAAATGACTAAGGGTGTAATTTCAAATTCAATTTTAACCATGAATATACAACAGTCCAAAAACAATGCAGTTGATAGCATGCACAAACATAATTAACAAGTAGTAAACCTCCCCCACATACTCAATTTATGTCAGAATGGAGTAAATTGTATAAGTGACTTATATGTGTAAAGTGTCACCAATCCAAGGCAAATAGGACTCCAAACCATAATTTTGTGAGAAGGAACATGCTAAACATCACTGTTAATAAGTGTATTCTCCTACTGATGAAAGTCAAACCATAAAGCATAGTAGGATCTATAAATCAATGCTTTTTTTTTTTTTTTGAATTTGAGCATATATAATTTTTCACATATTTCAATCTCATCATATTTTTCACATCTTCTATATTTTCCAAGCTCATCAATTTTTCATCTCAATTGCAGTTTTTTCTTCATTGAGTGACTAAAATGACCCATGTAGTGAACTTTAGGCCGATTAACCCAAGTCAGTTGACCATAGGCACCAAATTATGAGAAACCCTGCAGGCTTAATTGTTCGAATCAAATAGGTTCTGAAGAAAAACATAAGATATTGAGCTTATTAGGGGATATACTTAGGCTGAGGTCTATTAAAAGTGGTCAATTCACCTTCAAAGTCAACTTACCAACAAGTGACTGTCATCATAAATCTCACATGTGTGGTTAAGTCCCATTTACAATATTATAGTGTATGCAGTGTAGATGATACATGAAGACACATATACTAATTAGTCTATATCAACCCAAGCAAGTAATGGAAACTATGCCACAACTTCCATACATGATCACAACATGCAACTCAAGAATGTCATATAGTTTCTGGAATAAAGTTACCAATGCAACACACACAAAATATAATAAAAAAATCAAACACACAAACCAAAACAAAACGTGCATGTGCCAATGCGAACATGACTAAAATGCACAAGCATGAAACTGAAGCATAAAAAATAAACAAATAAATGTGATGCATGCATAAGTCAATAACACATAACAATTAAGCACATGCATACACCATAAATACCTAGTCAGCTAGGTATATGAGTGCTCTTACTCTTAAGAGCATCGTGATCTATATCAAAGTTTTTAAGATCGCCATTTTTCACCCAGACTTGTCTAGTACGAGAACGATTCCCAAACAATTGTGTCACCAACTTAGTCAAACGACTGACTTGATTAGTAAGGAATCCAATCTGACCAACTAACTCATGATTTATATTTCTATTAAAGCTCTTGATTCTTTGTCTATTCAGGAATTGATGACATCTATGGCGTATGTGTCCTAACTCACCGCAGTGAAAGAAAGTCGGGACAAACCTAGGACCAATGTTATGTAGACGCTGACGTCTATTCCTAGGTCGACGGGTCCTACGCTGTCTAGTAGGCCTCTGTCTAACAAATCCCTTATCCTTAAGATCGAGGATAGGCACATGTTTGTGCTGGTCAGTGGCAGGGATAAACGTGGTATTAGAAGTACTAGCATTGTTTTCCTTAAAACCTAGACCTCACTTATTTCCAGCCGGCTTGTCCATTCCTAAAATGTTATCTAACTTTTCAGAACCACTAGAGAAGGCAATCAGTTGAGACTTAGAATATTCTAGATCACTCAAAAGGTTTTTAACCTGGATTTCTAATGTCTCTTTCTCAGTGGTCAACTCCCTGACTCTCCTAGAGGACTTCCCAAGCTCACTGTTGAGGTTCTTAACCTGAGTCTCTAAAGTTTAACTGATGGATTTCACTTCACTTATGCTCGATGTAGATTCCTTAATGTGCACTACTAACTTCTCATTTTCCAATTCAAGTTCCTTATTCTTCGCATTCAAGGCTTTGGTTTTAGTAAGAATCTTAAGACTCTTCTCACTTATCATAAGCCTCTTGGATATCTTCATCAGAATCCTCATCACTATCTAAGTCATCTTCTCTTTCACTCCTCTGATCAGATCCGTCCTTAACCCTAACAACGAAGGCTATATTATTCTCACTATCTTCACGAGTGGATCTCGTAGTCAGAATATCCAAGCTAGACTCATCATCAGTGAGAGTAGCATTCATAGCCTTCTTCTCACTTCTCCTACTACTATGGCACTCTCTCTTCACATGGCCAAAACCTTGACACTTATGGCGCCTCACAGATTTAGATTTTCTCCTAGATTCACTCGGGCCACCTTTGTGTCTCTCTTGAGGGTTATTTTTCTTCCTAAACATTTTTCAGAATTTTTTAGCAACATAAGCTAACTCTTCATCGTCCAATGAATCTGAATCAGAAGATTCGGTCCGGGTGTTTCTCACGGATTTCAAGGCCACGGATTTATCTTGAACTAGTTTATCTAAGGTCAGCTCATACGTCTGAAGGGATCCAGCTAATTCCTCTATCTTAATGGAATATATGTCCTTACTTTCTTCAATCGCCGTGATTTAAGGCCTGAAACACTCGAGTAAAGATCTAAAAATTTTACATACTATCTTAGGCTCGGGAATTTTCTCTCCTAAGTTGAACCTAGAGTTCACTATGTCGTTTAGGCTCATGTAGAAGGCATCAAATGTCTCATCCTCTTTTATCCTAATCTTTCAAAACCTAGTGGTCAAAATCTGCAACTTAAGTTTTTAACAGCCTAAGTTCTCTCATGTGTAGTCTTTAAAATATTCCAAACTTCTTTAGCAACCTCACACATAGATATTCTCCTAAATTCTTCAGGGGATACTGCCATAAATAGGGCATGTAAGACTTTGCTATTCCAGTTACATTCATTTAAGTTTTTCTAGTCCAATTAGCAATAGGAGTGGGGATAACTTCATTATTAACCGTAGAACTAGGGATAGTCCAACCATTAACCACACTTAACCAAATTCGCACATCCATAGATTTTAAAAAAACTCTCATCCTCACTTTCCAATACGCATAATTACTACCATCAGAATAGGGTGGGACTGACAATGAAGTACTCGTCTAGACAGCAAGGTTAGGACACAAAATTAAGCTTTGATACCAATCAAAAAAACGTAGTTTACTAACTAAGTTTGACCTTACGTGCGGAATAATGCAAATTAAAGCAACAAGTCACTTTTAATTAGTTTCTAGACGGTTAAGCATACACTCCAATTTCTATAAGTTGAATTACCACAGTTGTAATATTTGAAAAACAATAAATAACACAAACTTTGATGGCGGAGAAATCCAACTGGGTAGAAACTCCGAGACCAAGCTAGTTACCTCCACTATAGACAATGTGGGTTACAGTTCAATTTAAAACTAGTTCTACTAGCTATTGTAAACCCTGCAACTCCAAGATCTGCTGCTCATTCTAGCTTTGTGATTTGCTATCGCAGATATTGTCCAGCCAACCCCGCTAGACCTCCTAATCTACCTTATGTAGCTTCCAAGTTCTGATGTACTTATAGACTCACAATCTTCTACCAAGATATGTTATCTTAGTCTCACGATCTTCTGCACACGTCTCTTCCAAGTGGATACCCATGGATCTCAAGAATGATGTGTTTGTTTTTACCAATTAATTGTGTCATTGGATCTGTAAAAATATAATATGATGTGAATGTGTTATGCAATGAAAGCACAATCAAGCAACCTCTTAAATTCGTCCCAGACATGGTATTTATAGTTGGGGCCGCTTAGGTGTTATGGGCCGTGTAAAACTCTTTAAAATCATGAATTAGGTCTGGTCACATAAATATGTCGCTCGAGCGAGGGGACTTGTCCCTCGAGCCAAAGGGCTATCACTCGAACGAAGCCTGGGCGATAAGTGAGCGACAATGGTTCTGTTTCTGTCGCTTAAGGGATGGCCCAGGCGTGAGGCTAGAAAAATTCCGGCGCTACTTCTTCCTTGTTTCCAAACTCGAACTCAAACCCTAGGCAACCTAACTCAACTATACAAAATTGCACTTCACTCCTTGACTTTTACACATGTACAATTACGTCTTTTTTGTTCACATAATCGCCAATTACAATATTGAACCTAACAGATTTAGAGCTCGGGCGTATGGAAATCTGCATGTTCAATTAAGTCATTTTTGTTCACATAATTAACAATTACAATATTAAACCTAACAGATTTAGAGCTCGGGCATATGAAAATCTGCAGTTGAGGTAAATATTCCTAAATATTATATAGCACATCAAGCAATATTCAGAGAAATAATGCTTCTTCTATTTAATATTCTTTCTGGTCAACGAGAGCCCTATATATGGTTTCATTAACTCAAAATTGACCTTAAATCTCACCGTTTTTATTATTTTCCTTGATAATTGTGATAAATCACTTTATTAATCCTGACTTTCCAGAGAGAAATCAAAATTACCTTATCGTAGTTTTGTTGGAATAATATTTTTATTTACATTCACGCACAGAACACACACACATCTTTTCCGATACTTTAATCAACTACTATTCTGCGAAATTTTGAACTGGGAAAAAGTTGTGTTACAACCCAATTTTTTTTAGTCAAAAGTCATGTGTGGAATTTTCAAAGTCATAGTCAATGGGACTTAAATTAAGCAAATTATTTTATTGGGACTAAATTTATTATTGAAGATGTATGGGGGTTAAAATGGATTAGAAATTAATTTGGGGACTTACTTATACATAAATGATAGGTAGAGGACTTCCTTTGCAAAAAAACCCCATTACTTGGCAAATTTAAAACCATTTTCATTCCATATTACACACACAAAGCGAGAGAACAGAGAATGGGCAGCTGAGACTGAAAAAGGGAGAAAAGAAAAAAAAAAGGAAGGGAAGAAGGAAAAAGGAAAAAGGAGAAGAAAGACGAGGAGAAAGAAGAAAAAGAGGGTAGGCTTGGCTATTCAAATTCCTAATTTTCTTCAAGAGGTAATATAGTAACATTTTAAAGGAATATATTATGTCAAATTTCTAGTTTTTACTTGGTTCAAAATTGTAATGTAGGAAAGGATTGTGATTTCTAGTTCAAGTTTCTTGAGCAGTTAGCTTCCATTTGAAACATGGTAAGGAATTTTATTTTTTTTGCAAACCCTAGAATTTTTATTTATGTTTTTGAATAAAGGATATTTGGTGAAAATGATTGT